>VDFB02143310.1:0-14256 GCA_007258455.2 Sequoia sempervirens | reverse complement strand
ATTTTTGTATTTTTTGTATTTTTTGTATTTTTGAAATATTTTGGATATTTTGGATTTTTGAAATGCTTTAAGGTGTCAATGGATGAAAATTTGGGTAGCCTTTGTACTAGATACCAATGAAAAGGGAAAACCAAGTCTAGGTGCAAGGAGATAGATGGGATTAATGGATGAAAGGGTAGGTGATAGTATAAGGAATAAAAGGCTCATGTTAGATAGATGGATGGAAAGGATGTATGCATCATAAGAGAGAAAGGATGTGATCTCCAAAGACTATTTCAAATAGGAATAACATGTTCTATTATAGGTACAATACTTAGGATTTTTCTGGACAAAGCATATGAAAATTGGATAATGATATGATTGGTTTAGATAGGATGAGGTATATCAAGAGACCCAAAACATGTTTCAACATTTTTCCCCTATATCTTCATCGAGATCAAAAGGAGGAAGGGAGGATGAATGAACTCAAATATGATAGGTAGGTATGATGGCTAAAGATGGTAGGATGGTAAGATAGAATGATATGACATGAAAATGATAGGTTGGGTAGATGAGACATTGCCCCCAAGTGTAAGTGACATAGAAGATCAACCTACACATGATGCTTATTTTCCAAGTTTTCATCGTGGTACTTATCCAGGGCACCTATTTACCAGGTTTTCACCGTTGGACAAAGAGATTTCTCTTTACTTGTTTTTTTTGACTTATTTTTTTGGATAGGAGAAGGGGAATATAGATAGGAGGGACTCAAGTGTCTATTTCTATGAAAGGTGATAGTCCCACTAGAGATGGATGTCATTGCATGGACCATCTCAAATGTGCTCATAGATGTTGGTATGGGGATGCATGAGAGGGAGATGGATTAGGTAGATAATGGATTATGATGGAAAATGGTGGATTATGATGTAGATAATGTAAGTAAGATGGTGGATTATGATAGGGATTATATAGACTTATGCAAAAGATGAATGGGGAGGCTTAGCCAAAAGCATGGACCATAGGAAGGTGGTGGGGGAAATATGCAGGATAATGAGTGAAGGGTGAGGAGATGGAGGTATGTGGGATTGGTGTGGAATGGAATGGAACCATGACCAACGGTTGCACACACTATGATAAATGTTAAATATTTTGATGTGGACGGGGTGTAGGAAGCAATGGAGATGTTTGCTTAGGAGATGGGTGATGAAGTGTTTTAGGTACCCACATAGACTTAGTAATTTTATGACTTTTATTTTTCTTGTGGGATGGAATATGAGGTTCTTGAATAAAGTGGGAATGTGAGCTAGAAGTGGATGGTTGGTATTTTTGTGATGGAGATGCCTCATTTAACTTGATTTCCTTTTTCTTAGGGACCTAAACCATTTTAGTTTTGGCCTTTACTTTTGGAGGTATTGGCTTATATAACTTTTTAGATGGATTTTTCTTTGAATTTTTGTATTGATGTCATAGGGCATGAGGTTCCTTAAGATTTTTTACTTTATAGGTAGAGGCATTGAAATATTTTCTTTTGAATCCCATGGGTATGATGGAATGAGTGGAAGCTTCATGTTTAGACAATGTATGTGCATTGCTTGGTCATGATTAGGATTTTTTAGAATATTTATGGATGGGTGGATAAGGGGATTGTATAATGGAGATATTAGGTGTTGGGAGTAAAAAAGGTAGATTAGATGGAGGGATTATATATATTCAAGCATACATACATATACATATAAATATTCAGTTTATTTTTAATTTGTATGTGGTCATGTTTTCTTGGTGGGTTTCCAATTTTAACAATAATTTTGAATTGAGGGTTACCTTTCGTAGACAACCCAAATCTAACTTCACATTATAAATTAATTAAAATTATAAATTTTAATTAGTTTTCTTTGTTATCCCATAACTAATTAAATATTCTATTATTTAGTTAATTATTATTCCTCCAAATTAATTAAATGTTTATTTAATCAATTTCCCTTTTTTCCCATTCTTCTAAAAGTTAAATTATTTAATTAATATAACCTTAACCACTACCACCTATTTCCTCTAAAAATCTACTAATTAATTAATTATCCTTTTCTAACCTTCACTTAACCATTTATTCAATTTTAAATTCTGCTCATTTCCATGTGGCATTCTTCTCCACATGATTGTCTGCACACTTACCTAATAAATCCTCACCTCTTCCTCATTAAATCTATTTGAGACAAATGCCACCTTTTAAGTTGACTTTGTATTGGGACCATCTCTCTCCTATCCATAAAATTTAATTTTAAATTCCACCTACATGTAGATAAGAAAAAAGTCAAAGATTTGTCTCTCTTGGAGTCCTATCACAATGCTCCTTAATCTTACCCAATAATCTTAATTTAAGGCTCCACTCTCCATTAACCCTCAAATGAAACTTATCTTATTCCTCTTGCTTGAGAGCACCTCTCAACATGAGCCCTTTATCTTGTGGAAAAACTTCATCCATCCATTCATTTTGACCTCTTTATATAAATAAAAGCATTCACTCTCCATTTTTGTCAAGTTCATTTGCTAGAACAATATTATGTTGAAATATCATTAGAGCAATTTATGTTTCTTTGAAATTTTAGAGCATATTAATAGGCTTAGGGTGCAACCTATTTAGCTCAACCATGGAGTTTGGAGGTGTTAAGGTATAAATTTTTATATGTTTTATGCATTTTTATTGTGTTATTTCACCTTACAACATTTCCATACCCTCATTTTGGCATGATTGGTGGGACCCACATCCCTTTTCTAACATTTTTTGTGAGTTTTTTTTAAGTTGTGAGTTGCAGGTTTCATTTGGAACTTGAATCTAAGAATTGGCACTTTTTTAGTGATAAATTGTGCTTATGTCTCACCTTTTGATGCCTATGTTGTGCCTCGTGGTGCTTGCACAAATACTCACAGTGCCTATGCAAAAACTTTCAGTGCATCTACCATAGAAAACCATGCTTCTACCATAAAAAATCATGCTTATTCTTTGTCCAAAATTATAGAAATTCTTTGAGCTAACCCTATTTTCTTACTAATGATTTTTGGTATTTTTTTGACCTAGTTGTTCACAGATTTAGACTAACTAGTTGGTTACAAGCATTTCTGACCATTGTTTCCTTTAGAATCTTATTTTTTGTAAAGTTCCTACTTAGATTAGGGTTCTTTTATTTGAAGTTTTGTCACTAACCCTATAGGTCACTTTACATATTTTGGGGTTTTTATACTAATCTATCATGAAAAAGTTCTAGGTTATACAAGTTGTAGAGGGTATAGTGGTCCTCCTAGGGTTTCATATCAAGCTTTCATAACTTAAAATTTTATAGAATTCTTTATTTTCATCTTAAGGGTGTAGAGATATTATTTCTACAAGGCTAATGCTTGTTGGACCTCTTGGGGCATCTTTACAAACTATTTTTTATAGATCTTTAGTTTGTACTTAATAGAAAAATAGAGTAACCCTAACTTTACTTTTTAGATTTTTGTGTTTGTGAAATTGTGCCTATGTAGGAAATTTTGGCACTTTCATATCGACTTATTGTGCCTATGCAGAAACTCTATGTGCATGTGTTCTATATTTTGGAGCCACAATAAAGACTTTTGACACCTCTATCTAATAGAATCACACCTTTGTAAGGTCTAATATTTTTTTTTTTATCATTTGGCACTTATATTTTAGCTTGCTTTGTGTTTTTTAGACTTACATCACTTTTTTTTAATAGAAACATGCTTTCACTACATTCTATTACATTTTTGAATTTTTGGTGTTGACCTAATCTTTTGGACTAAGTGGTGGAACTGGTTCATGTCTATCCAAGATTAAGAATATGAGACTACTAATCTATGGTTTTGCATAGTGATTTTTCCAAGAATCCTTTATTTTACACTAGTCTTAGGTACTAAAGTTAGAGTAGTAGGTTAAAAAAACTCTATTTTTGCTTTGTTTGGAGGGTTCCATAAATATATGCTCTCCCCTTGTGCCTAGTGTTGCAATCTTAGGGATAAAAAATCTTGCATTCTTTCATTTGTGTTTTAGTTTATATTTTAGGACTTTGCTAGTTTTGTGTGTATTCTCTCCCCTTTCACCTACTATGATCTTGGGGATCAAAAAAACCTAGCATTTTCCTTCCCTTTAGGAGGCCTGCTTGGGGATTTCATCACTTCAAGGGACAACCTCAACCATGTGTTATTGGTAGGGTATATAAATTGGGGAGAATGAAATTTGTACCCCAATCTAGTTGTATCATGTTTAAAAAATCCTTGTTGTCTAAGTTATTCCATTACAAGAGGTGCAAGGTTGGTTTGAGATTTCTTTCCAAAAGTTTCCAATCCATGCTTATGAAAAACTAGTGTTTGTGATTGTTCCTCACACACCCTTGTGGTATTTGGAGGACTCTCCTAGAGAGCTTTCATATCCTAGCTTAAAACCATTTGATCGTAGATTAGTTTGGTGCAAGTTATAACTGCTCATGGTTGAAGTTACTCACCATGTATTTCTCTCATTGAGATGACATAAATCCCTTGGTAGGGCATTTTCCTTCTAATGTAATGGTTGTAAAGGTGGTGCATGACCTTTTCCTACCATATTCATCCATTCATTAAGTATACACTCCCACTTGACTAATTTTTAGGATCAAGTGATAATGTGCTTGATGTGTCTTCATGTGAAAAATCAATAAAATCCATTCAACCTTTATCAACTAAACATTTTGGGCAGAAAATGTGTTTTTTTATGTGTATATCTCTTGCAAAACCATTTAAACTAAAGAATCATACATCTGTCATACCAAACTGCACTTGCAGTGCATCTAGTTGTGTCTGCGCTCTCTATCAAATCGTGCCTATGTTTTGTAAAGAAGTTCATTCGTGTCAATCCATGATTGCATTCTATAAATATACACCTACACTCTTTTTCAAGACATTCATGTGCTCTATAAATGTTCACCTACACTCTTTGCAAAATGGTGCTTGCATTTCCCTATGTTGCACCTATGTTCTGACCTACAAATAGTAACTTGCAACAATTCCCTACTTTCTCTTAATAAAAAACTTAAAACTTTATAATTATGAAACCTACCTAAAATCTATCACATTGCACCTTCATCACCATTATCCTCTTCATTAATCCATGTTAGTCCTCATTACCACCCTTCCTACCAAATTATTCATGATCATATCACATTCACCTTATTGAACATTAGATATCTCTTTGATCCTAATATTATCCCAATAACAAACCAAACATCATTTTTCATCACTCAAATAATCCTTTAATCTACATCCCATCTTTAATACAAAACAAATTTATCAAAAATTAGAATCTATATCCTTATACATTCTCTAACTTCTATGTTGCTTATAAATTTTCCTATCGTAAGTGGCATTTTAAGTTAGCCCTTCATTTTTGACTATTTAGCTTGAGGAGTTGGCTCCCTAAAGTTTTTTTTTTATAAATATTTTATCCAATCTTTCTTATGAACTTTCCTATCCTAAGTAGCAAGGATACATCCAAATTACCTTCTATTCTAAGGATCTAGATTTTTATTTTAATGCAAGTTTAGTCTTGTATCTCTTATCCCTAACCATCCACCAATAAAAAATCATCCTCATCCTAAGTCCCCATTAATATAAGGTTCAAAGATTCCTCATTTAATCAACTACCTATAACATCCACAACATTTCCCCATTAATATAAGGTGCAATTAATCCTCATATTCCTAACTTTCCAAATCAACCTATTAAGAATCTATATCCAAAACTTTTCTCTAAAAACATCCACATCTCATATGCCAATCACTAAGGATCAAGCTAAAAAGAACATTGATCTCAAGATAATGTCACCATAGTGTAAATCACCAACCAACCAACAACTCCCATGATGATGAAGTCTATGTGGACTAACCTAAGCATTCTCCTAGGTTGCAAAAAATTTCTCAAGACCCCTACAACCAAGATATGATGCAAAATAATATATGAACTTGAAAAGGACATAATTTTGTTAGATCTCCTGAAAAAAGGGGAAAAGTTCCCACAAACCTTTGACATATCACAAATTAGAAGGAAAGGCTCTTTTGATATTCGCTCATCCTTTATCCATTTGTTGAATAGAATTTTGTGATCCCAACCTAACCCTAACCATCACTCCCATGCACTAAACCTTTCATATACATCCTAACCAGTCCTAAAGAAAGTCATCCCATACTAACATATTTCTCCTTAATTAGGAATCAACATTCCAACCAACATCATATATCAACCTACTCACCCTACCATATCTATCCAATCTCCCATAACATCCACCAATGCTAATTACATTCAACCCCATATATCCAATACCTACACATACCAAAAAATTAATCAACATATCCCTAACATTTCCATCCCCACATCCCAAAACCTAAACAATTCTAATTTGAAACACATCCCAACATCTCTTTACCAACCTCAAAACTATCATTATCACATAAATACCTCCCCATCTAATAAAAATTATCTTTCCCAAGAAATGAAAAATATGAAGAGTATGGTCCAAGGGCTTCAAGTAGGTCACTATAAGAAGAATTATAGGTTTGAGGATATATATACTTATACCTTTAACAAGTCCATATTAGCCATCTCATTCTCGAAGAACTATGAAGAACCCAAATTCAACAAATATAAGGGTAGGGGTAATCCAGGAGAACACATCAAAGAATTATTTATAGCATGCCAAGAGGTGGCCTATAGTGATGTATACCTTATGAGAATTCTTTTGATTAGTCTTGGGGGGAAAGCCTTAGAGTGGTTTACACATCTTCCCCATCGTTCTATAGACACCAAAAACATTATTTAATTAAATAAATACTTGTTATTTATTTAATTCATTTAACCCCTTCCCTTATCCTAATAATTAATTAAATAAATCTAAATTTATTTAATTAAAGCTAACCTTTTTCCCACTTTCCTCTAAAATCCCCTAATCCAACTTAATTAATCCTTGATTAATTAACATTATCCACTTCCTAACCCTCATTAACTCATTCTCCAGCTTTTAACCCCACCAAAGTTAATAAACCCTTGGTTTATTAACTCAACCCTTCCTCATTAAATAAATTTATCCATGCTTAATTGATTTAACCCCTCATCCCTAATCCTCATTATTATTATTTCCAAATTTTAAATTCCTATATTTCACCTACCCCCACTAGCTCTTACACTCTCTTACACACTATCTTCCAATGTATGCTCAAACATGTTTGAGCATACTTCCCCATCACACCTCACCCCTTTTTGATACTTTTCACAATGCTAATCCTTCTTCATTCCATGATCTAAACCCTATCTCTCTTTTAATCTCATCCCTCCATCAACTAATCAATCCTAGCCCTTGGTTCCTCTCACCAAATTTCTATGTATTGAGGCTTTGGCTCTCAATCTTGATATTCACATTCTCCATATCCACATGCTTCCCAAATATCCATCAAATCCATCTCTATACTACCATCATGTTTCCCAAATATTGAACAACCACATCCACTATTAACATTGGAGCAAATCTATAAGACCAGGGTGCTTCTTATGAGCTCAATCCATGAAGAGGAGAAAACTATGAGGGTATATTCTTATTTGTGTATTTTTTTTTATGCATTTCTTCTATTTTCCTTCATTATCATCCTTTGCCTTCTTCATTTTGACACACTTGGGGGTTACCCACCCCTTTTCTAACATTTTTTTCAAGTTTTTGTGAGTTTTGGTGAAGCGGGTTTTTTTTTCAAGTTACAAATGCAAAGCTACACCCATTTTTTTAGAAAAAGCACATTTTTTTCCATAAATTTGTGCCCTTGCATCTGTGTCACAAAGTTTCGCCCGTGTTGTAACGCTTGTGTAGCCTAGAACTGCACTTCTATTTTCTTACAGATTTTTATGGTTTTGGCTCAAATTTAGGGTCTATTTGACTTCTCACATCTTGTTTTGTAGGTTTTCATCATTCTAACACTCTTTTTTATAGGTTCATTCATCATTTTTGTGAGGGATTCTTGCAAAGTTTCTAGGCCACCTAGGGTTCTACTCATTTTTCAATATTTTTTATCACATTATTAGGCATATTTTGGAAACATCCTTGTGTTTTAGGTCTTTTGCATGCTCATATATCTATTTCTAGGCACTTGGGTTCTTGAAAAACCTTTCCTTTTGACTTGTGGAAGCTGTTATTTGCTTGTATTTATAAAGGCGTGCCTCTGTTTCATAGAGTGGCGCCTCTATTTTAATAGAAGCATAGATCTATGCATAAAGCTATGCTTGTGTTTCTAGGTGCATATTTTATGGTTTTTCATCTATTTTTTGCATCTAACCTTCATTCTTGGGTTACTACCTACCTTTTCAAGCTATTTCCTAAATTGGGTTATTGAAAAACATCAGTTTTTGACTTCTAGAAGTTAGTTTTTGGGGTTAATCTATAAAGTTGTGCCTTTATCTCACAAAGTGGCACCTCTATTTCAATAGAAGCGCAGCTCTTTCTACAAATCTATGTCTATGTTTCAAATCACATCTTTTAGGTCCTTTTGAGCTATTTTTTAGTTACTAACACATGATATAGGGGTTTAATGCTTTTATAAGACAAAATCATCAAAATCTATCTTTTTTCTTATCTAAAAAAAATTCCTACGGGGGCTTCACCCTTGAACCTCTATTAGTAGAGAATCACATCCATCCCCCACACCCCCTATCATTGGGCTAAGTGTTTTAACTGCCCATTGCAAAAAGGGCTCCAAATTTTTATTATTATTTTCATGATAACATTCATTTCAAGAGATCATTCTATCATATAATCCCTTTATGGTGTAGCTTGAAAATGCTTGTCAAAGACAAAAATGATTAAACTACTAACATAAATTTCTTACATATTCGCTCATCCAAGACTTTATTTTTTACACTAATCTAGGTAAATTTCATTCCTCAAGGTTAATGAACATTTTTTTGATGTGTCTTTGAGTGAGTGATGTGTATGCTCTCCCCTCATGCTTTGTGAAACCTTGGGTGACCAAAAACACTTGGATCATTCTTTTTAGGGAGCCTTCCTAGGGATTTCATCACCCTAGGGGACAACCTCAACTCTAGTGTTCTAGAAGAGTATAAAGAGTAGGAGGTAAATCGAAGGAAACCTCTCTTGGAAGTGGAATCTTGTCAATCTAAGCTAAGCCTTCAAGAAATTTATACCTTGGAAGTGAAGGTGGAGAGTGGGTTTCCCTCTACTCACAATTGTTTGGCATTATTCCCTTTCATCTATGGATTTTGGCCTCATGTACCCTTGAGGTATTTCGAGGACTCCCTAGAAGCATTGTTCATCCTAAATTAAAATATTTTAGTCATAACGTAGTGTGGTGGAAGGGATGTAGATTATACCTTGAAGTTACTCACCATTTACTCCCTTTGGTTGAGATAAAAATATTTGGGTTAACTAAGATAGTTCCCAAAGAGAGAGAGAGAAGGTGTGCCTCTAGCATCTATTGACGACCCTATGTCACTAGATCTCTACCTATCCACCTTCATGATAAATGGTTCTTCACCCAAGTATCAAGGAGTATTAACCCCCCGAGGTGATGGGCCTACACTAAGTTATAATCCCACTTGAATAATTTTAGGTTTGTGCAATTTATTAGTGTGTCTTCTTGTGTTAAACCAATGAATACACATCTCCTTGATTCCTCCTAGCCACTTTGTTTGTTTGTGTACTTTTAATTCTATCACCTAGTCAAGAAAGATAAACTTCCACCTCATCTCAACCAATTCCTCCTATCCAAACCATCCTTCCACATCCTAATCATACCACCTTTTCATCCTAGTCATCCCTTTCAATATTAATCATCTTATCCTAATCATTCCATCCTAATTGTCCATTATCATTCTAATTGTCCCTCATAATTGTTCCAACTGCCCCTTCTCATCCTAATCATCCATTTTCATCTTATTCCACCTTTCTAATAATCCTTCATTCTAATCATCCCTTATAATCCTAGTAATTCTAATCACCCATCTTTTCCAAATCATCTCCTAACATATTTCTAATCCATCCTTAATCCATCATTTAGAACCCTAAGCTTAATTAATTTTTCTACTACAAATTGAGGTCTTAATCATTATCCTAATCATCTTTCATAATCCACATCAAAATCCCTATTTCTTAATCTACTTTCATCCTTTATCCATCATCATCCTTAATCCACATTCTTCATCATCATCCTTATCCCCATCCTTCATCATCATCTTAATCTAATCACATTATCAATCTAATCCAATTCAAACCAAATATTAATCTAATCCATCTATCCTCATCAGAATTCAATCAACAATTATCCATTTATCTTCTCAATCAAGTTTCCAAATCCCATCTATTGTGCTATCTCACAACATGCAGCAAGACTATAAGACTTGGGGACCCAAGTGAAAAAAATAATGCTTATGGCAGGTGTTGACTAGCAGAAAGGATCATCGAAAGTTAAAGTTAAGAGGAAGTATTTTGGAGTAATTCATGATTCAAATGTACTAGGTACGGGGTATTGGAAGGTCAAAGTGGTTGAAATGTTAATGCAAGGTTTGGTAAGTGTTCTGGTCTAGAAGTGAAGGTCCAAGAAATGTGAAGGTTCCAGTAATAAACGAGGTCCAGGAGTTAGGTTCTAGTAAAAGCTAAAGTTTTTGAATATTGAGTATCGAGCAATAATGCATGTTTAAAAGTTAATTGTTTAAGTTGGCCTAGGAGTTAAAAATGTCCGGTAACCCACCTAAAAGGATAATTACATGAGAATGCATTTTAAAAGCATGATATTTATGATTTTTTCTAAAATGATGATTTATTAATGATGGATTTATTTTCATGAGAGTTTTATGAATGTTTTAAAAAGGGATTAATATGTGGAATTTTTATTTGTAGGATAAACAAATTGTGATACAGTATTCGAGTATGGGCAGTCAAGAAAATTTGGATCATGAGTAGTGGCATAGCTAGGTTGGGTAGTACATTCAGGTAGTCCATGTGAAGGTGCTTGAGATATTAGAATACCAAGAAACCTGGTATTATGCATGCGACGAAGGGGAGTGCCAAGATTTGAGGAAACTTACCTCTGGGCCTGTTTCATCAAGTCTAAACCTGAGTGTAGGAACAAATGTCCACCTACTCATTTTGAATGTTTGAATGTTCCTACATTTTGTTTGAAAAATATACTTGGCTCTAAGTTAATATCCTGACTATATTTTAAATTTGCAGATTCCAAAAGATTCTGAAGTGTTGAAGAAGGTTGACACTCATTAAATTATTCAACAATTCACTTGCCAGTTGTCATATTCCACATGCCTTGTTGTGATTCGTCTCTTAGATTCCATCTCATGTATTGGTTGAATTTTTCAAATGTCTTGCTTCTATAAAAGGCTGGGAGATGTTTCCTTTTAAGTTAAGTTTAGAATTTTTGGATGTTGAAGAACCAATAATTTTTCAAGTTTTGTTCTTTTTCTTGTTTTCTGTTCCATTCTAGATTAAAAACTTGTATGTTTCATTAGAATTTAATCAATAGTAGAGCCATTTTGAAAGCTATCTCTTAATATGAAATCTTACATAGTTGATTGTTGTTCATATCGAACAAGACTATGTGTTGCATTGTTTAAGGGTGCGTACTGACATTATCTGGTGGTAAATAATTCCCCTCTCTTTAAAATCTCACATCATTTTATGCCTAGCTATGAAGTAATTTTATGACCTATGGAATCATTTGCTCTACTTTGTTTATTTCTTGAGGCATGTGTGGATAATACCTGGGATAAATTTTACTCTTTCAATAATTTGTTATGCTTTATTTTAGAGTAGATGTTTAAATTTCAAAAAATGTTTCAAGAAAGAGATGAATGCATGGAGTTTTATTACAAATCTTTTGATTCAATGATATTGCTCAATTATTAAAGCTAAATATACTTGGATTAATGCAAGTTATTTGGAGTTCATGAAATTTTATTGCAAATTTGTCAATTTCATTAAATTGTTGAATGACTAGACCAATATTATCTTTTGTTTATCTTTATGATTCCTTTGAGAAATTAATACTAAAGAATTGTTTACCCCTTGTGATTAGAAACATCATCACAACAAACCCTGATATGAACATAGTATAGTCAAGACTTGACATAAACATGCCTTGGGATTAAGCTAAGTTAGCCTAAGATTTAGGTTATATTATCCAATCTTTCAAGTAAAGATAGGTTCTTGTGGTGTTTCTATAAGGATATATCTACACTGTTTGTGTGTAATTAACATTGTTGTCAACAAGAATTGACGTTAGAAGGTGGGCTCCCTTTGTTGATGTGTTTTTATGCATTTCCCTCAACACGTAATGCATAGGTATCACCTCTCTTCAAAGAGAATCTTCCACAATCAAATTGCAAAGCACTATCCCAAGGTCTCTAATGTTAGGCCTTGATAGTGCTTTGAATATCCTCAGCTTGTTTGATGTGATTTTCCTGGAATCCACAAGGTGAACTTATAGGATGAGTTACAAAGCATGAGAAGTTAAGGCCTTGAAATGGGGGTCTTAAGATGGAGAAGTTGTGTTTTTTGTAGGTTCAAATAGCAATTGAACTCCATTTTTATCATTGATTTTAGCTTACAATGTGCAATGAACCTTCCTCAAGGTACTTATTAACAAAAAGGAAAAAGGTGAAGAGAGAAGGTCTCGGCTCGCAACTAACTGCGGAATGCTGATAATGGAGTTCTTGCAATGGACAACTTCTTGGAAACAATATTCCACTTAACTAGATTCTCACAATCTCATGGAATTTGTGCTATCTTCTAAGGTCTATGAATATTTAATCTTCATTCACCATGTGTATGCATGAACAAAGATGAAAGTGTGGGAGAAGCTTCTACTCTTAAGCCCAAACTAACTTTACATAGCTATCTACCATCAACAAACAACAAAAGTATGGACTAAGAAGGCATCTACACTGTAGGAATTTTCACAACCATAGAACAACATTTCTAAAAATCTATCACAGCAATAATACAACTAACTAGAACAACAATACGAATCTAATTCAAGCATCTAACAATGGAGGTTGAATCAAGTAACATGTGCAAAACTCAGAAAATGCACCAAGTCAATGTATTTTCATTATAAATTTTTGTAGCATGTCTTTACAACAACTCAACTCCCTTTGTAAATGAGAGGAGAGCCCTATTTATAGTGCCCCAAAATTCAAATGAATGGCCAAAATTAATTCTCATTGTGTGGCCAAGATTCATTACAAAATAGGGTTTCACCAACCCCCAATATTCAACAATTTTAAAATACATTCCTTGTCCTTTCTCTATTTTGTCACCTAGTGACGACACTGTAGCTTTTTTGTCCTTTTGTTGATTGTTGTTTTACTGTAGCTACTCCTTGGGGACCTCTTCACTGCCAAGAGGGTTGTCTTCTTGCTTCTTCGACGCTGTATATTCCATGAACTTCATGATGACTAGCTGGAGTTTGTCTACCTCGATGATCTCATATCGCAACATTTGGTAGCTCCACTCTTTTGCATTATCTTCTAGCTTTTTACAGTCTTCATCATACTTTGTGCCCTAATCCCTGAATAGCTCTGATTGGTCGAAGGCTTGGGCAGCAAAACTCATGAACTCTACCGTCATTTCACTAGACATCCCGTCCTCCATCTTCTTCTGGAAGTAAGGTTTTACCTTTTTTGGATCCATTTGTACTATGGGCATGTCATACTCCGTCATTAGTTTGAGGTATCGAGTGCATTTCGTTCTGATTTCTTTGATCCATTCAATATTCAGATCCACCTTACTCATTATTTGCTCCAACCTTTCCTTCATGTTGTCAAAATCTCACCACCACACATCCATCAACCAGTGATCGTCCTTGTCGAACGCAAGCTCCTTTTCCCATGTGGCTTTTGGCAACTGAAGGATAGCCTCAATCTTTGGAAAGGTGGAGTCATATGTTGTAGGGAAGTCGGTGCAGAGCTTCCTTGTTCCTTCCAAAGATCATAGCAAATCTAAGAACTTGTTGGCTGTTCGTATAGCCCGACTAATTCCCATGTTCCCGACGTACAAGACCTATCGAAACCAGCTCTTTGTAGTCTTTTCCAAGTTCTTTCTCCTCCCCATCTTATCAATTTGTTCTTTGGACAGGAGTTGGGGTGGAGCCATGGACGTGGTAGGTAGGTCATCAATTGAGGACCACTGCTAGATGTAACCCATCAAGGCGGCCACCTGTGCTTTGAGCTCATCCTTTGAAATCTTGT
>VDFB02143309.1:0-17442 GCA_007258455.2 Sequoia sempervirens | reverse complement strand
TTCTACTAATTTACCTACATCTAATGTCGATGATGTTGATCTTAATCTTCCTGATGACCCATATGATGCCTATTGTTAATTGTATTATTTTGTTTTAAATGTTGAACCAATGAACAATCAATTTGATATAATTATATACCTATCATAACATTCAAGTTTTGAAAAATTGATATCAAATTAATTTAGTATAATTGTATTTCAGATTTGTTATATTTATGGTAGTTGTAAGTTCTGTTTAGCATATGCATGATATGTGGTATTCTAAATTTAATTCTTGTTTTTACTTTTTAGGCTGCAAATATGTCTATATCTACAATTTTTATATGATTTATGTACGGACGTACCCAAACATACCCACCTCAAAAAAAAAAATTGTCATACCGGCATACCATACCCGTACCCACGTACCCAATTCGGCAACTTAGACAAATAGCTATATGGCTTAAAGTGCTAATTGGCAATAAACTATGAATGACAGAAGTTTGTTTTCGTAAAATATTTGCTCTGTCCATGGATTTCCAAATCCTAATGTTTCATTGAAACTCCAGAGGCTCCATAACTTCAAGAGTGTTATAGGCACTTCTTACACCACACTTTTTCTAATCTCAAATGAGGTAACATAGCAAATTATCCCAGTTCAAATTACTAACTCACACTCCCAAGTATCTCTCTCCCTGGTAAACTTATTAATGAGTGTCTTGAATGTGGTTTGTGAAAAGTAGTTGCAAGCTTTAGTGGTTCTTTCATAAAGCTAATATGAAAGTTTGACAATGTGTATTGACTTTTGCAAACTCATCTGGTAAGGGCCTTCGAAAGAAAAACCACCCCATTTATATCACATTTAGTGAGAAGAGATCAACATGATAACAAATGAAAAACTTATCAAAAATTTAGTAACTGCTAGAGCCTAGAATAACTACAACTTGATGCTTGGAAAGTGGAAACTGTAAATAAGAAAAAAGTAATGATAATATACATCAAAATATGCTAGAGAAATCGAAATTTTCTAGCTTTCTAAGATACAAACTTAAGAAGTACTCTCATCTAATAGGGGCCTTCCAAAGAGAAACTACTCTATATCTATCACATATAGTGAGAAGAAATTAACATAATAACTAAGTTACTGGATCCGCCTGCAGACTGGACGGATCCAGGTTCAGTTCAAACAGGATCCATGATCCAGTCCGATTTGCCTTTGGATACGGTCTGGATCTGGCAGAATGGGGTTGGGTTCAGTTGGGACAAACCCGGCTAGGATCCAGGGAAACATAGGTGACTCTGTCCATGTTTCTTTTTTTCTAATTCTCCGCCTTTGAGGTCTTAATTTAGGCTTGGTTGATCATATGGAGCTAGAACAAACTGACTTGGATGCTTTCTGACCCCCGTGAAGCTATGTGATATGGAGCTAAAGCAAAATGCTTCCACTTTCAACATGTTACACTTCAGTTTGAAAGTGAGCAGACTTTTAGCGCAAGTAGCAGTGGCACTTTTTGTGATTCTATGAATGTTCCCAAATCATCTAATGCCAATGATGATGCTGGTGTTGATTTAAAAAATCCTTATGACACTGAAAATTGATTGTTGCACTTGAAGTTTGAATAGTGGATAATTTATAATATTTATCATTTATGTTTTAAATGACATTAGAGTTTATGGTGGTTTTGTTGATTATATTATGCTATGCGGTATTCTAAACTTAATTCCTGTTTTTAGTCTGCATATATAGGATTTTTACATGTTTTTTGTACGGACAAACCCAAAACAAACCCAGCCCCAAAAAAAAATTTGCTGGATCCATGAACCTGAACCAGGATCCATATGAGAACAGGCAACTTTAGCATAATAACAAAGAAAATTTGTTAAGAAAGAAGTACTATCTTAAGCCTAGAATAGCTACAACTTGACATTTGGGAAGTAGAAATTGTAAAGAAGAAACAAATCAAGCAACAATAGAGAAATAGAAATTTATAGCTTTTCAAGATACAGACTAAAGAACCTGCTTTGTTCTAAACAAAGGGTACCAGTATAGAATTCATAGTCACATTTATAAATTCAGTCAACTCCAAATACTTAAGTTGCATAATTGACACATCACTGGAATAAATGCAGTCAATCCATAATAATAAATCAATAAATAACGTGTGAAGAATGAAAATTTACAAAAGTCCTGTTTTAAGATGTGTTCTCTCTGTGGAGACCGGGTGCAGAACAGAAAATGTTTGATTAGCCATGTTATATTACCAGATGGAGCACTCTGAAAAGCCATTTGCAGCTCGTGGTGATCTCTACTTATAAATAAATGTTTTGATAGAACAACCCTCATATGTGCCACTCCCATGCATTTATATGCCAGGGCAGCAGCTGCCATTTCCTTATTTCTCTCATATGTGTGAGCACAGAACCTGTAAATCCAATAGAGGTTTCAATGTCATTATTTGCATAAGCGTGATCCATTCAGAAGTTGCCTATGAAAAATATACTGTTCATCTGTAGACCTGCAGACTAACAAACATACATAAAAGCTTTCATTTTAAATCTTGAATAACAATATCACTTACTCGCAAAGCTTTGCAGTGTCTGTGTATACTGACATCGACTGGGTTATTTCTCCGTGCCTTGCATTCTCAACATTGGAAAGCTCCATCATTGAAGCAGTTTCAAGAAATTTCAAAGCTGCATTGAAGTACAAGGAATTGCTTTCAAGGTCCCTGCCTTTACTCTGTTATATTCATCACACAGACGTTAGAGATATAAAGCAACTAACAGTCCACAGAATTCAAATCACAAGTAGACTCCTAACATATATAAATATATAGCAGTAAAGAAGAATTAAAATTGGACAGACCTTTAGATTGTCTGCCATGTGTTTCAGATCCTTTGCTTCTTTCATGAAAGAATTTACTATTTGTGCAGCTTCTTTCCGAACAGGACTAGAAAGGGCTCCCTCAGGATCTCTTCCTGAAACTCCATTAGATGTAGGGGGCTTCAAACGACAGTTTAGTGCTCCATTCAAGTTATCAGCTTTGCTGGATTCTCTAGGTACTTTGGAAAATTCACCATAAGAAACATCTGTCGATACTCCTTCTGCCCGGGTACCTCTGTTGCTCATGCCCGCAGTTGCAGAACCATGTAAATTTGGCTTATCTCCAAGACATGGAATGGCTTGCAATTTGTCCCTAGTAGTAGTTTCAGACTGAACATTTCTATCTGAGAGTCCATGATTAGATGTTCTCTCACCACCACGAGAAAGGTCTTGCTGTAAGCTCTTCTGTATATTTGCCTTTCCATCTTTCCTAGGCACCACCCCCAAATTTTGGTGCTTAGAGCTAAAATCTCTGTTCTGCTTAGCATGTAAGTCAGATGGCATAACTTCTGTATTATCATCTAAGCCATGTTTCAGTTGATTACCTCTTCTCATTTCACCCTTCTTTTTTGTCCTTGAATCAGTTTTACTGCTCCACTCTATACCACTTCTTCTCTCCTTGTCAGATTTGTTGCTCCGCTTATCATCAACAAACTCCTTGCCACCCCTAGGGGGCTCATGGTAAGGTGAGTGTGCATGAGTTTCAGGAGGTCCTTCATGTGACCTCCTACTAGCCTCCTTCCCGCGAGTGTACAATTCCTCATGACTATCACTGATAGAATCATGCATCTTATCTTTTCCTTTAATGTGTACAGGATTTTTCTCCCTTTCTCTGTCTTGATCCCTAACTATTTTCTCCCTTGGTACTTTTCTGTCCTGACAACCATCAGAGTTATAGCGATCTCTAATTTTTTCTTGAGACCGATCCTTATCCTTTCTTTCACTCAATCGCTCAACAACACTACCATTATTAAATAAATGATCAGCAACATTACCAGTTCTTTCCATCTGGTAAGATTTCTTGTCATTGATAATGACACCAGAAAACAGTTTTTCATCTCTGTCATGATTGTCATCAACCTTTCCTGAATTCAAAAGATGAGATTGAAATGCCTTGCAACTTTCATGTGAGCCAGGTAGTTCAACACAGGAACTTTTTATCTTCTTAGCCGGTCCTGAGCGGTCACTTTGTGTGTCACCTTCACCATCAGAATATCTTCTTGGACTGGCAAAGCAAGGGAAATCACCATCAATGAAATCATCCACACCTAAACCATTTCTTCCGATTAAAGACGGTTTTTCCACTTTGTATATCCTCATTGGTGATGAGGAAACTGATTCCACAGGAGATCCTCTTACTTCCTGAATGTTGGCCAAGTTTTTGAGAGAACATGAAACCTTTGAGGAACTTGACGTTGCAGCAACGAAAGGTTGCGTATATCCTGTCTCCCTTTTCAACATATCCATACCATTTGGGACCCTTCGGGGAACACCTTGTACTCTAGGTTGACTCCATTCATTATCTTTCTCATAGCTACCTCTACTCTGCTCCTCCAGTCCATTAGCCAATTGATCTTTGGAAGAAGATACCAAGATTCTAGTCACTTTTCCTTTCTTATCTGCTTTGCTTGCACTGGACTCCATTCCCTCTGATTTTAAAGCCTTTGTTTTCTTGTCTCTTCTATGTTCAGTTTCACTTTCCGCTTCTTTTGCAATATCTCTATAATCTTTTATGTATTCTTGATCTGGAAGGCCTTCTTGGGATACTTGGTTATCTTTCCATTCATTCATTTTCCTCTTCTTAGCTATTAAGTCCCTTCTATCGCCTTTTACTGTTTCTAGGCCACTGTAAGTTCCTCTGCTATCAGTTTCTAATGATGTCTGAACTTGGTCCCTGAATGTCTTATCCATAGCTGATACACCTTCTCTCAATTTTTTTGGGGAAGAGCTATCATTGTATTTCTTTAGTTTGGCACCTGCTATTTTGACTGGAGTACCAATGATATTATTTGCACCAATCTTTTCAACTGAATCTTCAGTGATACCTGTAGTATCTTTTGCTTTGCTTTTTTTAAGATGCTTGTGCACATCAAGTTCACCTTCACTCTTACGCTTAGCTTTTAATCTGGGTGTACTTCCTTCTCCAGTATCATATCCAACTGCAAAGCATAAAAAGAAAACCCAGTCAATGCTTCTGCAAGACATTTTAATGACAAAACATTTGGAGACCTCAGAACATTGATTCTTATCCTCATCACTTATACATAATTGCCGACAAATATAAAATTTCAAGCTCATCAATATTATATATTATGTATCTTATAGTAAAGTAACCAGGAAAGAACAGTTATGTGAAATTAAGTACTAAAAAAGGAACAACCGTCTTTAGTAAAGCAACCTGAGAACCTACAGTAAATTACAGACAAGAATTACTTGAGACAAATAATAAGAAATCAGATTCACAAAATACCTTCATTGGGTAAATTTTGTCTCATTTTTAATTTTTCCTTTTGTTTGAATTTGTGTGATTCTATTAAAGAATCATTCCCTTTAATTGCTTGGTGTGACAGACCTGTGCTGCCCTGAACTTGTTCAAGAGATAGTTGAACTACATCATTCAAGCTCTTACTCTTTATTGAGCTCTGTTTACTCTTTTTTGAAAGAGAACTTGGAAGGTTTGTTGAGCCTGGGACACTGACAATACTCCTCTGCACTTGTCCTTTCTTACCGTTGCTAGAGATATTACTGGACTTAAGAGCTTTCATATCATGACTTGGCTCAGCTTGTTTAATATCAAGGACAGGTGCAGAAGCAGGAACTCCTGGAGGTTGAAACTGCCCTCTGCTTGCATCCAACTGACACTGCGCTGGTTGTTGTCCATTCGAAGCACGAACTGCTTGTGTAGTCTCATCTTCACTGATCTCACACCGATTCATGAAAGGCCTGTAGAATGAAAACAGTTAAAATTACTATAGACCCATAAGATACAGCACAACTAGACTCACAAATGTTTATGCAAAGAATGAGATTCACATTGTTGAGTATTGGTTATTACACTCATAGGAAAACTAGAGAAAACACAAAAAGACAGATTAACAATTTGAAAAAGCAAGCACGTACAGCCAATCAAGCATACGACAAAGCCACTTTTGTGGAAGAGATGAAGTTTCCACCCCAATAGGAAGCAATCGCCATCTTTCACAGGCATCACACTGTACCCAGTTTTCATTTATAAGAACAGGAGCCACAGGTACCAATCCTGGATCGGTGCCCATCATGTGGGAAACAGCAGCATTTGAAACATGTACTTCACTAGTTGAAGTATGATCTAACTTCTTTGATGAAGGTACCTTTGTTAAGTTATGGTCTCTCTCCTTTTCTCTTTCAGGTGCCCTTGAAGATCCTCTTTCCATGGATTCAAATTTTGTTTCCTTTATACTATCCTTTCGATAAACATCAATAGAATCTTTTCTATTTCCACTCTGTTCCTGCTCAACATCTTTAATATGATCCCTTTGAAAGTCCTTATAACGTGCTTGCTTCAATTCTTTGTGAGCTTTCATACTTTCACCAAATGCTTCAGATGTCAATGAATCCTTTGCATGTTTATGCTTGTCTTTTCTTGAATCTTTGTATGATGATCTTGTCAAATCTCTAGATTTTTCCTTTGATGATTCTTTTGACGAACTGTTTTTTCTGTTCATTTCTTTTTGTTTTTTCTTACTGGTTGTGACATGTTCCTTTTCATTCAACTTATGTAAACCAGTATTTTCATCAGTAAAAGCCTTCCCCAAAACCTTGTCTTTTGACATTTCATTTGTTGCATCTTTCTGCTGATTCCATTCTTTGTAACCAGTAGGGTCTTTTGAAATATCATTACTTTTGCTGTCTGTACCAGTCTCTTTAGCCAACTTCTTAATGTCAGTTGCAGAATCTCTGTAGCAACTGCCTTTCCTAGCTTCTTTCACCGGACAAATTTCCTTTTCTTTGCAATCTAACTTACCTGACGATGGCATCGGCCTGGCATCTGATTTCATGGCCCTACTAAAATCCATATTCCCGTCTACTTCCTTGCATTCATTTTTTGGTTCAGACCTGAATATCTTGTCCTTTGGCCCTCCTTTGGATGATTCCTTTGACAGATTAGATCCTTTTATTTTTTCTTTTCCTGAATCACCCATGACTTCCCTTTCTGTTTGTTCGTAATGATTTTCCTTTGAAAGGGATTTTATTGGAAATTTCAAATTACTAGAACCAAAATCCTTTCCCATTTTGTTCTCAAAATCCAAATCCTTCTTTGGATTATTTGAAGCATTTTTCCCAATTTCAGTGTCATTCTCCTTCTTTACTTCCATATATTTACCATGTTTCTCGTCCAACCTCCCTTTCCTTTCCTTTGAGCCTTGGAAATCCATACCTGAGTCAAACTCATTTCTGTTTGTTGCATGTACTTCCTGCAGCTCCGACTTAATTGTCCTATTCTTAGCATCTCTTGCAGAAGCTTTGCCATATCTCTCTGGCAATTTCAGGAGATCTTCACGAAGAGGAGTAAGCAAGAAACCTCCAGGAATCTGATATGAGGTCATTATCTGTTTCAATAGCAAGTAGAACATCAACAAATCCACCACTAGTGTCTGACTCTGTAAAACAAAGAAAATTTCACAAACTTCATCAGGCAGATAAAGGAAATATGATAGATACATACTCGGATTATAGACATAGGTGACTGGACAGGAGTATATTCATCACCAGGTGAGCTTTCCTGTCTGTCCTCAGGGCTATCCTCAAATGATGAAGAAGGAGAATTCTCAAGACCTAAGCCACTGTAAATTGCAGAGCTCTTGCTGCGCTGAACAGAGTCAGTAGGCACCTTAAATCGTAGTAATGGGATCTTATTTTGTTCATTGCCAGATACATTCTTAGCTACAGAACACTTTTTCAGAGGGGACATTTCCTTACTTCCCTTCATAGTATTACTTTGCATATCACCCTTGTTCGCCATATCAACAGTTAATGCTGCTGGGCCAGATAATACATGGTTTGATATGGAACCTGCCTTTGACGGATTGGCACCACCGCCTGAGATTGCAGCTGCTGAGCGGATGCGCTGCAAATAATAATCAAAATTATTTGTTCTAGTCAACGGGTAATAAAAATATTTATCTTATAGTTTTTCGAGTACATAGCATTGCAATCAATCTGTCAACATTTTCAAATTAGACAGACAATACCTCCACTGTCCCTTCATTGGGAGGATTTTGCATACTGTAATTCTGCACAATGGCAGGTGTTCTGGGTTGAAGCAAAACTGATGGAGACCGCTGATGGGTCGGCAAAAATGATCCATAGCCTCCATATTTTGCCCCTGATAGGAGAAGCATAAAACCATACTCTTTTTAGGAATTCTGTATAACTTAACAGGCAAATTATATACACAATGCAATCATTCCATGAAAGGATAAGTTGTTAGTAAAGTTGCCATGAAGGAAAATACAAACCAAAACACAAGTCAAGAATGCAGTCAGCTACAATTGTAAAGTATCAGTAACCAAAAACACATCATACCTAAAGATAAGGACAAATATGAAAGGGAAAAAGAAAGTAAGGCTATAGGAAATAAAATATACTATAGTCATGGAATCTTTGAGATTATAGATCATAATGTTTAATTTCATTATTCATAGAGATCTCTGTCAGAAGAATATAGAGGTGACATCCTATCTTTTGTCTTTGTCAGGTTACTGGATTATGTATTCAAGTTTTTAATGCAAGATCAAGATGAAGGTAAACCAAACAGTTCACCTTGAAATATCCAGTTCGCTGGAGTAACAGTACTAGCCTAGTTATTGTCTTTCTGTATTCCAATCTAAGATGATCTCAAGAACAACAGAAAGTGACTTACACAGGTTGAGATAAACAAAACCAATATTAAGAAGGTAATCACATATGCCAAAAGATAAATTTGATGTCCAACTCATAATAGGAAATTATGAAAGATTATAACACCCAAAAAGCATCCAAGAAAGCTGTCAAGTATCAAAATGCATTCAAAACCATCAAATTCAGAGCCAATGTGGAATGTTTCCCCTCATATTACAAAAATTAAATTCAAGAAGACTACTCAATTGGCCCCAATACATGCAGGACAAAAGACAAGGACATATGACAGCTAAACAAGCAGGTTGTTCCTTTCAATCGAACACCGGACAGGGGTAAACGGAAGGGTGAATAGAAAGAAAAGAGCACTTAAATGACAGTTCTCCATTAAATGAAAGTTGAATTAATCTGCATATTCTTGCATTGAGGAAATAAAAGCACCTTTTCTGCTCTATCAGAAAAAGGACTAGTGGTTGCAGATGACAAATAAGAAAAATGAAAATGAACATTGCCCTTATAAATTGGATCTTGATTTGTCAAAGCATGTAATTTTGGACATATGAAGCTAAGACATGTTTTATACTTTATAAAAACTGTCAACAGGCAATGAATTTCCACGTTATGCAGGCCTTCTGCTGCTCTGCAGACAGCAAATGGTCAGAGAGCATTATTAAAATAATTATCAACTTTTATGGCTTCATTTACAAAATTATCAAAAATGAAATCTTTTAGTTTATACCATTTTCAAAATGTTTTGTAGATTATAAGCTTTTTATCCTCAACACTAAATACAACAATGTTGCCACATGCAACCAAACAGCCAAAGATATTGCAACAGAATCATAATATTGTTAATTCACGAATTTTCATACTAACCAAGATTTTCAGCTGAAACACCTCCCTCAAATTCCTTCTGGAAGTGACCCAAAACATCATGTATTTTCTCATCCTGTCACAACAAATGAAAATAACTATTTTCAACTCTTCTAAAAAGCGAGTTCATACTTCAAGATATAAAAACAATAAAACTAACTATAGATGTGCAAGACTAGACAGTTTGTATTCTTTCATTTGAGAGCATATATGATAAACAAGACAGAGCATGCAAAGATTGTGATTACCAACAAGTAACCTTAAATATAGAGATTGCAATCACAACCAACTTAAAAATTCAGCATGAAGGCAAGCCCAATCAGATACACAACAAGCAAACATCTTAAATACTGTTAGGATGGCTTGCTGCTTCACTCCTCAAACTTGTATTACTTTGGAACTCCACTTAATAGCATTATTCTTTCAAAAGGAAAATTGGCCCTAATTTTCATATGAAAGATCATAAACAACATCTCACTCCTATATCCCCTGATTTCTATGGTTGCAATGCCAACAATGGCTAAAGGTCAATTGTTATGACTAATATCAGACTGATATGAATCCCACCACCATGCCCTAGAATAATCCTAAAAATTTGGGTGTTATGTCCTGTGAATGGAGGTTTATCACTCCAATTTGTGTGCTGCTGTTGTCCCATGAAACAAGCTTAGCCCTGGAACTACAAAAAGCAGATTTTTTACAAGTTAACTCAGAGAGGCTACTATTCAGTGGGGCTGAAAAATTGAACCATCCACTTAAGAAATTTATTGCCAAGTGGAGGCCTGTATTCTTAAACAATTTACACATAATATCCCACCAAAACATTACTGCCAATTGTGTATGTAAAACCCCTAAACTACTGCAGCAGAGCTGTTAATTCCATATTTAATGTTCCCATTTTGTTGCATAAAGCACCTGAACTCACTCTGCAACACCTTCTGAGCAAATCTAAGAAATTTATTTCAAAAGATTAAGAGGTAATAGTAAGTTTGATAGTGTATTGCGCTGATAGCAGAGGTAGAAACCTCTATGAACTCGGGTCTGACATTTGCCTTTGGCCCTTACGAACATTATTCATTGCTTTTTCGAAGCATTTTTCACTCCAATGATGGCATTCCTCATTTAGCCCTTTGATCCTTGGTTTGAGCGAGGATCAACTGGCAATTGATCACCTCTTCCCTTAATGTTGAAGGAGCAAAATAGCAACTGGGTGTTAACAATTGATCAACCCTACCCTAGATATTGCCTTGGCTGTAAGCTAAAAGTCCAACCAGTGAAATAACAGCAGCATATTGCCAATCGATTACCCCCTACCCCAAGTATAGGCTTGTTGCCTATCAGTTTAATAATTAGAAGTAGAAAAATAGAAAATAATTGTTGCCAATTGATCACCCCCTATCCTTAACGTCAAGGGCTAGACAAAATCCTGCAAGCAAAATTGCAACTGGGTGTTGCTATTTGATCGGCCCTATCCTAACTGTTGGACAAAATCCATCTAGCAAAATTACAATTGAGTATAGTTAATTGATTAGCACCCACCCCAAATATAAACCTACCTATGCCTACGGGCTTAACACATAAAACCAGTAAATTTCCAATGGATCATCCCCAAACCTGAATACTAACTCGCTTAAAAGCTTTAAACTATCAGCAACTTAGTAACTAGGTACTGACATCCAGCCCGGGCCCTAAACAAGGACTTGCCTATAAGCTAGAAGAAAATAGAACCAACAAAACAGAAAGTGGTTGCAACCCAAAATAAATAAATTTTTCGCCCTGCATTACCTTACAAATGCCCTTGGAAAGCCAAGCATCACTTGGCATGCAACAGGCTTAAAAACGGTCACCATAAAACCCTCCCAACAAAACTTTCTAACCGTTTTCATATCGCCTCGTTAGCAAGTAAACCCAGGTCCCAAAGAGGATTTACTGACCAGACTAATGCAGACACCCCTTAACTTCATGAAAACAAGCCCTGTTTTAATTTTGCCCATTTGTTATTCCATCAAGATAATTTCATTTTCACCTGTTCAACGCCCTGGATCGAAGCAAAAACCAGTAATCCAAATCGACAAACGCTAAAAACATAAAACATAAAAAGCACTTACAATGTAGGAGAGGGCAACGTCAGGGTCATAGTCGCTATAAAAAGCACAGGAGGCTTCTCCTTCCTCAAGCTCGTTGTCCCCCATCAGCCCACCACCAACAACACCTCGTTGCTCCGCTACGACATTACCAAAGCCCCCGCCACAATTGTCGAAACTACACAGCATCTCAACAACAGTGACAAAAACAACAAACCCTAATCATGGGAGCTCAGAGATCCCCCATCAAAACCCTCGATCCACACCATCAGAACACCCAAACCCCCACAATTTCTTCCCTCACTTCCCCCCCTCCGAACCACGATCAAACCCTAACACCTAGGGTTTCACCCCCAGCCAAAAAAGCAACAGAAACCCAATCCTCGCACCCACGTTGAATACAGATTACAAAACCGGATACCCAATTCAACGGCCGGTAAACAGGGCCCTAATTAATCACATCAGCGATTGTTTCTAGTTTCCAACCTTTCTTCTGTTTCTGCTCCCGGAAGAAAAAAAAAAACCTGATTTTTTTCCGCAATCGAAGCAGTCTAATCGTCGCCCATTGCATTCTCTTGCACAATACCCACCGTTACACTTCTCCGCTTCATTCATCCATCCCAGAAAACAAAACAAAAAAAAAATTAAATTCCCCAACGTAATTACCACATGGCCAATGGCACAGCGACAAGAAAGACAAATTAAATGAAATGCAACTTAAATGTGTACGCCTGGCAATACAAATGAAATTGGAAAAATCAAATTATGACTAATTTAGCACAATTACGCAGCGTAAAAACAGGAGACACAGCGAAACGGAAATATGCTAAAACAAGAATTTACGTTACTTAGCCTACTATTTGCATTCCCCAACAATTTATTTATTTTTATTATTATTATTATGATTACCTTGTTTTAATAACTTTCCTTCTTATTTTCTTCTAAAGCGCCTGCTTTTTGACGGCTGCCGCAATCCCGTTACGTGACGGTGGTTTTAGTATTTCTTTGTGTCATTTGACGTGTTATTCGGATAATGCGGACTGTCGTAAAGTTGTCACAAATCCTTCCTAAAGAGTGCTCAGTCAACACGTTGGTTTTTTTTTTTTTTTTTGGTTGTAATATTTGGAAGTTACCTAAGATGTGGATGTGGGTGAAATATTTAGAAAAAGAATGTGCCCCCAAAGGATATGCTTTTTCTAAATGGAAAACAGTGGCAATCTATACTAGTGGATTTTTTTGCTATAACCAAGGGACATTATAGAATTTGATTTTATAAAAAAGAAATTAAAAATAGTTGCCTCCAAGTCAAAAAGTAAAGTTTTGTTTTTCTAAAACAATTCATAAATTTAACATTAAGACATATTTGGGAAAATTTAAATATTATGAAATTAGCATACATATATTAAATATTAATATATATAAAATATATTGAGAGTTATCTTTTTTTAGGTACTACCCATTTTCATCAACTTATTCAAAACCGCTAAAGAAAACCTACGATGCTATCATTGTTCACTCCTAAGCCAATCAATCGTAAAATAATATAATGGTGCCAAAAAAATAAATCGTTTTCTTGAAAGACTCAAATAGTAAAACAAAAGTTCTGAAGCACCAACAGTAGCAATATTGTGAAAGTTAAACACAAAGATGCTTAGTTGTCTTATGAGTTCCCCGTGAAATTTGAATTGACTGATTTTAATTATAATTTAATTATCAATACATATGTCCAATTTCTTCTTTAAACAAATGTGATACAATTGTTAATTAAGATAAGATCAAATATTAAATTATGTATTTTTCTTCACGTAAAGATACAAGATAAGGTAACCAAACACTAGTTTTGATTCTAGTGCGTATTAAGAAAATGTAACCTTGCCAAGTTCCAAACCAAATGAGCCCTAGCAAGTCCAACAAACTCAACTTGGGAGAATTTCCATCCCACTCAATAATAAAACAACCACAAATAAAAAGCAATAAACCTTACGACTCATTGAATCTTTGTTTTGTTTTACTACTTGGTTTCAACAGGACTAAAGCCAAATTTGCAGCCAAATTTGTGATAGCTAAACTCAAGTGAATCCAAAAAATGTAAAGTCAAACCTACGAGAAATCCAACTCCAGGAGAATAAAGCCAAACCTGCGACCGCGAAGTTTTGAAACAATTATGATTCAACAACCTCTTTTAATAGAGGTCTTCATGAATTCAAAGATAAGAACATCTAAAGAAAGTTGTGAATAAAACAAATTTAAATTACTTTAAAAACAAAGCAAAAAAACCAAAAACTATTGAAAAATAAACAAATAAAAAATAAAATGCACTACCTAAAAATAAACAAAAAAAATTACAAATAAATACATTGAAATTTCATAATTATTATAAAAATATATTTGTAAGCTACTTCTATAAAATATTCACTCTAAAAAACTTAAAAAAATTTATTACATGACACTAAGTATTTAGTTTTAATTTATTTTAATAGAGGTCTTTCATGAATTTGTGAATAAAATCTTTAAAAACAAAGAAAAAAACTAAAAGCTATTGAAAAATAAACAAAAAGAAATAAATACACCATTGAAAAATAAACAAATAAATATTACAAATAAATACATTGAAATTTGTTATAATTATAAAAACTATATTTATGTTACTACTATAAATAAATGTTCACCCTAAAAACTTTAAAAAATTTACAATGACACTAATTAGCAATAAACCTTACGACTCCTTGAATCTTTGTTTTGTTTTACTGCAACAACAAATTATAACAATGCAATTGGTTTCAACAAGACTAAAGCCAAATTTGTGATAGCTAAATTCAAGTGAATCCAAAAAATGTAAAGCCAAACATGTGAGAAATCCAACTTTAGGAGAATAAAGCCAAACTCCTCAGAATCATGGAAGTTTGAAACTGCTAGATTCAACAGCCTCTCTCTAAAACAAAAGTTGTGAATAAAACAAATTTAAAACAACTTTAAATACAAAGAAAAAACCAAAAACTATTGAAAAATAAATAAAAATAAAATAAATACTCAAAAATTCTTTTAAAAAATTACAAATAAATACATTGAAATTTCTTATAATTATAAAAAATATATTTGTGTTACTATAAATGTTCACTCTAAAAACTTAGAAATTTATTACATGACACTAAGTATTTAGTTTTAATTTATTTTAATAGAGGTCTTCATAATTTGTAAATAAAACTGCTTTAAAAATAAAGCAAAGAAAAATAAACAAATAAATTACAAATAAATACATTGAAATTTGTTATAATTATTAAAAATATATTTATGTTTTTACTATAAATAAATGTTCACCCTAAAAACTTAAAAATTTATTAAATGACACTAATTATTTAGTTTGAATTAATTTTTTAATTAAATTGATTTTAAAATCTAAAAAAGCAACATTACCACTTGCGTAATAGCTCTCGACATAACTTTTAGCGTAATTATTTTTATATTACTTTAATTTATCTTTTTAACATTCAAAATAAAAATAATGTATAAGTATATATTATAAAATAAAATAAATCTTTTATAATTATAATACAAATGATGATATACTATTGCAATGAGAAAAAATGATGAAAATAAGCGCCTCAAGAAGGATAACTCTTGACGTATTTTATATAAATAATAATGTTATATAAATACTAATTTATTGTAATAATTACTATAATTAAATTAATTATAATTATTAATATTAAATTTTAGTATTAATAATAATAAAAATGAAATCATTATAAAATTGATTATGATATAAAAAATAAGTATTTTAGAGTGAATAAGATATCAAATCAATTTAAAACCATTTTTAAATCTCCTTTAAATCTACTTTAAATTTGTTTGAAAAAATGTATACATACAATGAATGTACTTATGCTAGCTACATGTCATTTGAACATCAAATTCAAACTAAAGAGTTTTTCCTTACATTGAATTTTGCTTTTTGATGGATGTCATTGTAATACACGTCTAGTGTAATCAATAATGTATGTGCTTATATTAGTTTACATGTAGAATTTGATTTGGGCATTTCTTATTTTATAAATAGGTAGAATTAGCTTCCCAGTTTTGTATCTAACTAACAAATTAATTTATTTTAGTAAAATAGATAATATATTATTATAAATCTAGGTTATTGGTAAATAAGAGACTATTGTGTGTGTGAGCCCACAAATATTTTTTTGTTTATCTTATGTTTTAGTAAGTGAAGAGTAGTTGGTATAAGTTTTTCACAATCCATGTTGTATTTGCAAGAATGTTTCTAAGATCAATTGTGTATTTTTGGTATTATTTTGGATTACACTTAGCAATCCATCATCAAGAAGAGGAAGAGTGAAGAATCGAATTGTAGACATAATCTTAAAAAGAATCATATTCATCACTCTTCCTCTTTCTAATGATGAATTGTTGAGTGTAATTTGAAACGATAAATAAAATACACATAATTGATTCCAAAAGCATTCTTACAAAATGAAAACTACATTAGCTTGTCTCCCTACAAATTAAGCCATGTGCCTATTCATGAAATACACAAACCTTCATCACTGTGCATACTAAAAGCTATGCAAAGTGGTACTTATAACAATTCAAAAAATCTTACAAAATTAATATTTTACATGACAAAATAGTAGTAAATCCATTATATTTTGCTTGAGTGAGTATTGTATGTTATTCAATGCATGATCATTTGAAGAGGATTGTTTCATTCTCTCTTCTTTATTTTATAAGATTATTCTTCTTAAATATTAAACCAACGATTTATTAAAATTTAGTTAGAAGCAAGAAGCTTTAAGTCATTTCTTATGATATGTTTTTATATCAAAAAAAATCATTTTTTTTATTGGTTAGCTCATCTAATATTATTTTGGTTCATCTTATCTGCAAGAGTGAGCCTTAAAACAATATTAATCTCCAAAAAAATAATTAAAAGTGTCAATTAAGTTGTGGTCTACAAAAAAAATAGCACAATTTTATTTTTATTTACATAAATTTGATTCTCCATGAAATGTATGATACTTGAAATACACATGTTAAGAGTTTGTCCCTCCATAGCTAAGAAAAGGTGTTTGGTGTTTGCTAAATAATAACTTAGGTGTTTGGTGTGATTAATTTTAGGAATATATTTGTTTGTCCTTATTGTTCATCTTCATACATGTTTACATAAGTGCATTCTTGTGATGAGGATGATGTGAACATAATTACTCAATTATGTGAATTGTATCCTCACATTCAAATCATGATATGATCAGAGATCAAGTAGCTTATCTTATCGTTCCATGATGGTTGTTAAAGATTACATAAGTAAATAGTTTTTAGTTGTTCCTAGGTTATGGCCAATATTAAAGAGTTTAGATATTTTATGGTTCATTGAAAGAATAAAATGTCATATCCTCACTTAGGTTGTGTTTTGAACAATATTATATAATTTCTCACTCATGTTTATAGTTAAAGTATCATCATGTTGTGTTATGAACAATGTTGTATATTTTTTCATCTATGTTGATAGCTAAAAGTCATTTATTCAAATTCATTTGGTCATTCTCTATGGCTAATGTGTGTTTGTCCACTATATGGTTAGTGTTAAGAGATAATATGACATAACTCTAGAATATGTCTTGAAGTGATTAAAACCTACATATTCAATCACAGTGTCACAATTGATATTTATTGTTGTTTGACGTGTTTATATTAAAAAACTTACTTAAATCCTTATTTATTATGATTTCATCAAAGTAT
>VDFB02143308.1:0-19752 GCA_007258455.2 Sequoia sempervirens | reverse complement strand
GCTCCACTGAGGGAAGATGGACCATATAGTAAAATGGCCAAGCCGGTGATTTTATAGAATACATCAAGGATATACATGAGAAGGTAAGAGAACATATTAACAAGATGAATATGCAGTATAAGGCTAAGGTAGATCAGAAGAGGAGGTATAAGGAGTTTCAGATTGGTGATGAAGTGATGGTCCACTTGAGGAAAGAAAGGTTTCTAGTGGGAAGATATAAAAAATTGAAGATGAAGAAGTTTTGTCCCTGTAAAATTTTGAAGAGGCATGATTCAGGGAATGCGTATGAGGTAGAGTTGCCAGATGGATTCAACATTTCCCCTGTGTTCAACATTTCAGATTTGACAGAGTATCATGAAGGTGGTGCAGAGGAAATACCAACAATGGAACAGTGTGGGATTCTAGCACCTATTTCAGAAAAGGAGGAGATTGAAGAAATCCTGGATAGCCGTGTGGGAAGGAGTACTAGGAACAGGCAGTATGAAGAATATGTGGTGAAATGGAAAGGAAGGCCTGTTGAAGATTCATCTTGGTTGCCTAAGGCAGAGGTTGACCATTTGGGTTTTCCTCCACCATCTGAGACATGACGGGGCCACTTCTCAAATTACCATGGGTGTCTGATGCAGGAGCATCCAGTGGTGTAAGGGCAATCTTGCATCACCCAAAAATAGTTAAATTTCAAGTTTCTCAGTTTTTAGATGTTTTTACATTTTTGGATACCCTTTTCGTCATAATGAAATTCCTAATTTATGGTTTTTATTTTCTATTCTTGGGTTGAAAGATATTGTAGTTTTAGTTGCCCAGATTTGCACCTAAAAATCTTCCAAGTTAGATTTGAGGCACTTAGAGTTCTCGGATCAGCCCCAAAACTTGCCAAAATCGGCGTAGCGGATTTCAAGCGCGTTCTTGACTTCGAGACCTTTCCAACAGTTTAAACAGTTTGCGAATCGAAGTCCTAGATCAAAAGTTATGGCCCTGGGAAGTTGGCACACTTTCTAGAAGATACAATTGCAAATGTTCTTTTGAAATTTGAACTTCAAGTTGTAATTTTTTGGTGCCAAACCACTTAAATTCAAATTTGAATGTTTTTTTGGCTCCAAACAAAAGATGAGCTCTATTTATGGGCGGGTTTCTAATTTTTGGATAACTTTTTGGGGACAAGCTTGCATATTGCGAAAGGGTGATTCTGTAGCTTTCTGTAACTTGCATGTGTTGTAAAACTTGGGGATTTGAGATCCTCTGCATGTAAGAAGTTCCATTTTCTGAATAATAAAATTATTCTCTTGTTTGTGGGTTATTTTCTATGTCTCGAGTTGTGCCCTCATCACCTATAGAACCTATAAAACCTCCTAAAGATTTCCTTTTCAAATCCTATCAAAAGTTTAAAGAAAAGCATATTGCAGAGCTATCCCTTGCCAATATCCCATCTAAAATTGAAAGACCCATAGTTATTCTTCCCACTCCAAATATTATGGATGAACCTATGATTGAACACAAAGAAACAATATATGATGTTATTTCACAACCAAATCCTACAAGAGACCAAGAGATAACCATAGAATTCCCTTTGTTTCTCTTAAAATCAAACAAGGTTATAAGCCTAAAGAGAAAGTGGTTTCAAAACCCTCAAAGGTTTGTTCCATTCCTATCTTGAGTAAAGAAAGGAGATCGATGGGTGAAAAACTTGCTCCTACGTCATTGCAACTTGAAAGCCATGCAAGAAGAAATCAAAATGATAAAGGGTCTAGGCGTAGATGTCATGCTATTGCTCATAAATTAGAAGAAAAGAAAAAACCAAAAAACAAAGCATGATGATTCTCCACCTTTGCCAAAAAATGAAAATTATAAGACAAAACAAAAATAAGAACATACAATGGACATTATCATTAGGCCACCTATTGTGATTAACTTAGATGATGATGATAAGATTACTAAAATTGATGAAGAAGTGCATAATGAATTGAATTTATTATTTTCCACTTCTATGAACTTAGATGGGCACAACCATGATGATACCCCTAAAAAGAATGCATGACCATGTGTTGAACATGATGATTGTCCTAGTATGGAACTTTTTGCTCCTTTGGCTAGTTATCCACATTTCGTATAGGATGAGCAAGATTGGGATGTAGATGACTTACTATAGTTTGGATCACATGTGGCATACTAGTTCTCTATTCTTCTTTTTTATTGCATGTGCATAATGTGATCCCCCATATTGTGCTACTTGGCATGCCTTTATGTTTATGAGCTTTCTTTCAATGACCCTTGTTACTCTATTGGTGCAAGGATACAAAGGAAGAAAATCCATTGTGACATTCTTCTATTTGTATCTACATTCTTCTATCTATCGTAATCATTGTATTGTATTTTACTTTTTGGGATGATGCAAATCATTGAGACATTTATGTCTCCTCCCTGTTGACCCAAAGGGATTATTTGTCTTCTATCTCTCTATGTGTCATTCCTCCTTTGTGTTTGTTGTTCCATGAATTATTTTAGGAATGATGACGGTTTCAAGCTCTGTTATATAACAGTAGCAAAGACATGTGTTGACCCTAGATTTGTGGATCCCTTATGTGTATGATATTGCATGTGGGGGTAAAAACGTTCCTTTTTCATGATGTAGCTTTATTTGGAAACATATGATTGGCATAGGGCTTTCCAAATAAGCTCTCATGGCCCTCTTATTAATTGGCATATATCATTTCTACTATAAAGTAATTACTCACATCATGGTGTTTAGCAATTCATTTAAAGTGGGTGCATACATTGGTATTATTACATTGGAATTCTCATTTTGACATAAAAATTGCTACGCCCTTAATATTATGGTACATCGGGTTATGAATAGTCGGCTTGTGGCTATCGTAACTCTCTATTAAGTCATATTATCATTAGTATATTGTTATTTAGTTGTTTAGGTCGGCATAAGTCTTATATAGGTGTGTCTAAGTCGGCCTAGGTGATATCCTTGGCATAAATAGGTATATATAGGAGGTTGTGAGTCTTATTTCATCATGAAGTTGTGAAGTGTGTTCTCATTAGAGATATTTGGAGGTTTTCCCCCTCGAAGTGGCTTGTTATTCTCAGTTATTATCAAGTATTTGCAGCATATTTCTTATCATATTCTTCTATTGTGCAAGTTATTTCATAACAAGTGGTATCAGAGCATGATCTTGGCACCATAGAGGCAAGGTTTTTCTCAATTTTGGAGGCGATTTTGGGGAAGAGCATATCTTTCAGACTTTGCAGATTTTTTCTGATTTTTAAAGGGTTTTTGAAGAACATATTGGAAGAAGCCCTACAGTACAGATTTTAGAAGAATTGGAGCATAATTAAGTGAATTATTTCAGAATTAGGGTTTCTACACTATTTTTTTGGAATCTACATATCTCTCACATCTTGTTGAATTGGAGTCTAATTTTTATTAGGTTTTTGAAGACATAATAAAGGAGATTACAGTAAAAATTTGAGAGAATTTAAGTTTCATTTGTGTGATTTATTTCAACATTAGTGGTTTCCATCATAGCCAGGGCTGCAACAAGGGGTAAAAGAATCTTTGTCCTCACTCTAAGACTCACGATAAGGATGGTGAAACAATGAGGGATATTTCCTCATAATGAAAGAACTCCAATAAGGTCAAGGAAGAAATTTCCTCAATTAAGATGGATATGTGTGACCTAAGAGGAGATATGTCAGAAATGCGAAACATGTTAAGCACCTACATAGCTAAATCAAGAAAGGAGTTCTCAAGTGACCAAGGTGAGAATTCTAGGTCAGCCACTACTAACACAAGCTTTAGTACTCCTATGGGATCTAGGAATTTATTTCCAAAGGTGGATATGCGCAAGTTTGATGGTAAGGATCCTCTAACATGGATAAACCAAATGGAGAATTTTTTTGAAGTACACCAAATCCCAAATGGACAAAATGTCACGATGGTTTCCTTATATTTAGAACCAGATCAATTCATTTGGTATCGCTGGCTTTGCACTCATCGAGGTAAAAAGGGGCTCACTGTCTCATGGTCAATTTTTACAAAGGAACTCCAAGCATAATATAGCAATAGCGCCACGCATAAACTTCTTCACCAAATAGCTAAACTTCTCAACAAACAGATCGCTTAAGGATTATATTCAGCAATTCCAAAATCTATCCTTAAGAGTGCATACAATTACAGAGGAAAAATTGAATGATTTATTTTTTGGTGGTCTCAAGGATCACATTCAACATGAGGTACACATGTTTAGCCCTAGCTCCATAAATGAGTCTTTTATCTTAGCACGTAGGGTAGAGGAGAAGTATTTGATTCCTAAGAAGCAAGGGGCTAATGTGACAAGAGAGAAAGGATATTCAACACAACCTACTAAGTTGAATCCACAACAAATTGAGGAGAAAAGAGAAAAAGGCTTGTGTTTCAATTGTGATAGAAAATATAGTCGAGGACATAAATGTAGTGAAAAGAAATTGTTTTATATTGAAGGTCCCAATGAGGAAGAAGAGGAACCCATACTAGAAGATGAAAGGAGTCAAAATGAGGAATCAAGATGATTCTCAACCAATCATTTCTGTCATGCACTCTCGTGCTCGCTCCACAAACCTCAAGGTGGTGGGGTTCCTAAAGAGCTGCATGCAACAATGTCGACGACTCGTAGTACTTACAATTTCATCAGCAAAAAGTTAGCTACTCGTCTACATTGTTTTATATATCCAGCTCCAAAGTTTCAAGTTTTGATTGTAGATGGTGGTATAGTTAGTTGTTCAGGGAAGTGTCATAGCATTAAATTATCCATGGGAGATTATCAACTGGATACCCCAATGTATGTGATATCCATGGGTGCAAAGAGATATTGTTTTGGGAGTACAATGGCTACTACATTAGGGAACAATTGAGATGAACTTCCAAGAACTATTCATGAGATTTCAATCATAAGGAAGGCTAGTAGAGCTAAGGGGGTTGAAGGAAAAATCTCCACAAATGGTAAGCTCTCATCAAATGCAAAAGTTGCTTAAGAAAGGAGTGGATGGATTTGTGGCCCAACTATGTTCATTAGAAGTCTCAATCTATTACTCCTACTCATCTAGACGCTGGCACCGGATCGCCATTCAGCTTGTTCTGGAGATATGCCTAAAGGACTTCCTCCTAAGAGGGATCAGCGATCACGCCATACGCTTAGTCCCGTGGAGCCAGCCAACGGCAACATCGCCTTACGTGCATCCACACATAAAGAGTGAGATAGAAAAAAATTGTTGAAGAGAGTTAGAGGCAGAATCATTAGCATACTAAAAGTGCTTACCTCGCCAAGGGTGATGGTACGTAAGAAGGATGATACTTGGCGCATGTGTCCAGATTATAGAGTGCTCAACATGTACCCCATTAAAGATAAGTTTCCAATTCCAGTCATTGATGATTTGTTAGATGAATTAAATGGAGCTATGTTTTTTACCAAGTTAGATCTTAGATCTGGTTATCACCAAATTCGGATTAAGGAGGAGGATATTTGTAAGACAGCATTTCGGACTAATGAGGGTCATTATGAATTTTTGGTGATGCCATTTGGTCTTACCAATGCACCATCTACATTCCAAAGTTTGATGAATTCCATTTTTAAGAAGTTCTTGAGAAAGTTTGTATTAGTATTCTTTGATGATATATTGATTTATAAAAAGACTTGGGAAGAACATTTGCAACATGTGGACCAAGCATTACAAATACTTGAAGATCATAAACTCTATGCTAAGCCATCCAAGTGTGCTTTTGGTCTTATAGAGGTGGAGTATTTGGGACACATAGTTTCACATGAAGGAGTAAAGGTGGACCCTAACAAAATTAAGGCTATCATGGAATGGCCTATTCCAAAAACCATTAAGAAACTGAGAGGATTCTTGGGATTGACATGGTACTATAGAAGATTTGTGAAGAATTATGGTAGTATAGCAGCACCTCTCACCACTCTATTGAAGAAGGATTCTTTTCATTGGAATGAGTCTGCCAATACAGCATTTGAGAGATTGAAGGAGGCTATGTGTTCAACTCCGGTACTTTCCACTCCTGACTTCACCAAGGAATTCATTGTGGAATGTGATGCTTTTGGAAATGGGATAGGAGCAGTGCTTATGCAAGAAGGTCGACCAATTGCTTTTGAGAGTCGTCAATTAAAAGGTAAGAATCTACTAAAACCTATTTATGAGAAGGAAATGCTAAAGCAATACTCCATGCAGTGAAACAATGGCGACCTTATCTATTGGGTAGACATTTCAAGGTTAAGACAGATCATGATAGCCTAAAATATTTTTTGGAACAATGACTATCTTCTGAAGAGCAACAAAAATGGGTCACTAAGATGTTAGGATATGACTTTGAGATTGTATATAAGAAAGGGAAAGAAAATATTTTCGCAGATGCACTGTCAAGGAAGGATGAGAAAGATGAAGCCTTATTGTGTGCCCTTTCAATATTACAAGCAAATTGGGTGGAGGAAGCCAAAGTAGAGTGGCAAAATGATGTTGTGACTAGTAATCTCATCGAGCAATTAAAAAGTGATCCTAGTAGTTCAGATAAGTTTTGTTGGAAGGGAGATACTCTTTGGTATAAAGAGCGTTTGTATCTCTGCAAGAATTCCAACCTTAAAATCAAGATTCTCACAAAGTTGCATGAGTCTCCAGTGGGTGGTCATTCAGGATTTTTGAAGACATATCATCGAGTCAAGCAAGATTTCTTTTGGGAAGGGCTAAAGGGTGATGTTAAAAATTTTGTGGATGAATGTTTGGTGTGTCAAAGGCATAAAGGGGAGACAATTAAGGCACCAGGTCTCTTGCAACCCTTATCTATTCCTAGCCAGCGTTGGGAAGAGATATCCATGGACTTCATCACAGGGCTTCCCAAATCTAAAGGTCATAATTTCATCATGGTGGTGGTTGATAGGCTCACTAAATATGCACATTTCATTGCATTAGCACATCCCTTTACAGCAAGTGCAGTGGCTAGAGCTTTTTTGGAGAATATCCAAAGCTACATGGTACACCGTGCTATTGTTAGTGATTGTGATCACATCTTCACTAGTCACTTTTGGAAAGATTTATTCTCATGTTTGGGTACTCAATTGGCTCTTAGCTCTTCATACCACCCTCAATCAGATGGGCAAATAGAGGTTGTTAATAAGCAAGCTTGGAAGGATATTCACGCTTGTTTCACTTCGAGAAACAAATCTCAAAGTGGGTAGATTGGCTACCACTTCATGGAATTGTGGTGGTATAACACTTTTCATAGCTCATCAAAAAATGTCTCCATTTTTGGCACCCTTTATGGATATCATCCTCCTTCCATCACATCATCAATTAAGGTGTCCCCAAGAGTTCAGGCAGTAGAAGACCACTTGCTTCATCAACAACAAGTACTTTCAGGACTCAAAGAGAATTTAACCATGGCACAAAATCGAATGAAACAACAGACAGACCAACATCGTAGTGAAAGAAGTTTTGAAGTTGGGGATTGGCTCTTCTTGCGATTGCAGCCTTATAAGCAAATCTCACTAAAGCAGCAAAGAAAGAATAATAAGTTGTCGCCAAAGTATTATGGTCCATACCAAATCATGCAGAAGATCGGTAGTGTTGCCTATAAGCTTGAGTTGCCACCCACAACAAAGATACATCTAGTTTTTCATGTTTCCTGTTTGAAGAAGGTAATTGGGCACAATATTCCCACTCAAACAACACTTCCTGAGCTGGATGAAGAAGGGAGAATCATTTTGGAACCAAAGTGCATTCGTCAAACACGCACAAAGAAGCCGAGGAATAGAACTATCACTGAGTATCTCATCTGATGGAAGAATTTACCAGTTGAAGATGCCACATGGGAAGATGAGGAGTTCATTCAAAGTTTCCAAACTTGATTAGAATTGAGGACAATGCTTTTCAGTTAGGGCATGCTACTCTTTAATATTATGGTACATCGGCTATGAATAGTCGGCCAGGCTATCTCAACTCTCTATTAAGTCATATTATCATTAGTATATTGTTATTTAGTTGTTTAGGTCGGCCTAAGTCTTATATAGGTGTGTCTAAGTCGGCCTAGGTGATATCCTTGGCATAAATAGGTATATATAGGAGGTTGTGAGTCTTATTTCATCATGAAGTTGTGAAGTGTGTTCTCATTAGAGATATTTGGAGGTTTTCCCCCTCGAAGTGGCTTGTTATTCTCAGTTATTATCAAGTATTTGCAGCATATTTCTTATCATATTATTCTATTGTGCAAGTTATTTCATAACAAAAATACTAACATATTTGTTTCAATTTTGTTCATAGAGGTTGGACTTAGTGTAGTGTTGGCATAGTATTGATCATTTTGGCATTGACTTATGGGTACACAATTTTTGTGGTGACTCTACCCATGTGTCACCATTTTTTATGGGTACACACCTTGTAGACCTAGTGTTTGTTTCTCATCCTTCCTTTGGGGCTCACCTATTGTATACCAAAATTAAAATAGCCCTTTTGAGCATATTTTCATGGCCACCTAGCATATTGTAACTTGCTTTCCAGTGGAGCCATGAGTGTATTTGATGCACAACAATGCAACCATGGCTATTCCATTCCTTTTGCATTAGCTTTAACATTGTATTCTTGTGTATCTTGTCTTGCTACATGTATCTTACACATTTTGTGTGTCCCTTTGTCCTTATGCTGGGTTGCCATGGGATCTTCGATCCTAGAGGCTTGATCATCCTCCTTGATCTTTTTCATCCTATCTTTCTAACATTTGTACTCTTGGACCTCTCTTGATGCATATTTGTCTACTTTAGTGTGAGTTTGAGTGTGAGTTCATACTCTCACTAATGTGGGGGCTAGATGTAGTGTAGGAAATTGTATACCTTTACAACTTCACACTATCTTTGGGTCCCTTAATTAATAATAATTAATTAAGCTTCTAATTTTCCAAATTATGCATTCCAAAGCCTTACTTATCTCATTTTCCAAAAGGGAAACCAACATTTAATAAATGCAATTAATATTTTAATCACATTAGAGAATGAGTGTCCTAGATTTTTAGACCAAGACCCATTCACCCAAGGGTGAAAGGGTCCCCTTCAAGTCCTAGGATCCATTTTTAAATATGATTTTGGTGGTCTTTTAATGATTCAAATTCTATATGCAATTATTAGCTTTTGGAATCTAATTTTTGGGAAATTAGATAAACATTTATAAATACATAATCTTTTTATCATTTGAAATATAAAAAGCAAGAATATTTAATTAATTTTTTTTGGATAATTAAGTATTATTGTTAAGAGTATTCAAGAGTAGATCTATCAGTTTTTATTGTAGCATTCAAGATCCTATCATCATGTTCAAGCTTATGTGTGTTCATATCATCTTGTGAAGGCTAATATGCATTGTTTATCATCAAAGCATCCAAGCATCAAGTAGCCAGCAAATCAAGTAAAGCAAGATCAAGTTCCTTGGAGTGATGTGTTTGACTTCATCCCTCTAAGGGAAGGCATTGAAGGTTTGGTGAGTTGTAGCAAGAAATTGTTTATTCATCATTTCCTTCTCCATTGTCATTATTCTTCTATCAAGGTATACTTATCGAACATGGGGTTTGACTAGGGAAAACCCCCATTGACACAAAATAGGAAAATTTTCCCTCTTTGTGTATGTGCAGGTTACAGGTTGAAGGAGTGGAAAGATCTTGAAGAAGCAATTTTGCATTTTTATAGTTGTTATCATCAGTGTTGTCAAGTCATAGAAACTTAGATTCATAATTTATTTTTGACTTTCCAACAATGAGACTTGTGGAAAATAGAAGCTCATATCTTGTACTATAGGACCCAAAAAGTTGATCTAAACACCTATATAAAAAATAATTTCCAAAGGGAGAATGAGTCCTTGTAGGCCCCTCAAAACCATTTTTCCTAAGCATATTTATTTTTCTCCGCACTTCTCAGATCCATTGATAAACTATTGTTTCTAATTGTTAGTATTGAAGATCTTGGATTTTTAATATTAGGGCATATAGGATCATTTTGTTAATCATTTCAAAATATTTCTAATCAATTTCGATCCCCCTTAGGATATATATAGGGCTAGTTGGGTCACTGTTAAGGTTGATAGTCAATTAATTCACCTTGCTGATCTATATCCTAATGAAATTTATAAAAAATATGGAAATGGGCCTAGGTTATGGACACTAATCTTAGAGTCACCATATATTTATGTTTCAGTTACTTTAGGTTGAATATCACTAATATTTAAAGTTGCCACCATTGATTAAAAATATAGTCTAATAGCCCTTGAACTACATATTCTATGATGTAAAATGCACAATGATTTTTAATGCTCATGGGGCCTAAAATTTCCTTTGGATCATTCATCTTAATGGAGATCAATGGTCTAAAAGAAATTCAAGCCCCATGAGCATTGCAAGTTGTGGGTGCATTTTACCTTATGAAATACAACAAGAGCCATTAGATTATATTTTAAATCAATAGTAGGAACTAAATATTATAGATTCTACCCCTTAAACCCATCAATGATTTCCACCCTTGAGCCCATACTTTTCCAAAAGAAAAATATTTTATTAAATTGAAAGGATTAGCCATCCTAATTAATATTTTTTCTTATTTTTTACCAAGATTCACCAATATTTTTACAAAATTTTACTAATGTAAAAAGTGCCAATGAAATTATTATTATTTTTTTTAAAGAAAGATTTACCATTAGAAATTAAAATATTTTTTATATGAAATATTCGCAAGGATTTTACATCTTTTTTGGGAGGGTTTTCTTAACTTTATCCCTAACATTCCCTAAGTACCAATAAATCTAAAAATACATGTATGTTGTGTCACTATAGATTGGGTTGCAAAAGTGAAAAGGTTTTTCAAGATATTATAAATTAAAAACATGTTTGATGGTTTCTCCTATTGTAATGATTTTTTAAATTTTTGTGAGAATTTCTTATTTGGGAAATAAGACAAACCTTCATTTCCTTCAAGAAGTAAAAAAGAAAATAGTAAATTAAAAAATTTTGATATAGATGTTTTTAGACTAGTGAATAATGATTATTTTGAAAAAATGATATTTTATAACTGTTGATGTTGAAAATTGGCAAGGTAATAGCCCTTTGTGGGAAACTCAGCTTATGGGGGACTTATTGTGCTAAACTAAGTGACCTCTGGACTTTTCAAGAAGTTGGATTCTCTATAATTGGTATTTTGGAATGGGGAAAGGAAGCAGATGTAAAAATAAAGGATCTAACTAAGGCGATACACCAGAATTTAGATAAAAGGCACAACAAACCTGTCTTTTTGTATATGATCTAAGGGCCTGCTCAGCAATTTACCATGTCCTAGAATAACAAAAATTAAAGATTGAAGCATGAATAGCTCATTCAATGAGATAAAATAATTTTCACACCCATTTACTAAAAATAGGAGTCAAAAGACATGATCTAAACTAGAAAACTTGCATTCAAATTATAGAAGTTTAGAAAATAAACAATTCAAAGAATAATGGCACAATATAAAGTTTTTCAATAGCAAAAGAAAATAGAGAGGCCAAAAAATGGCACAGTCTATGAGTTCTTGCAATAATCTAAACAATAAAAAGGCCTAGTGTCTCTAAAATATTGTAATTCTTGAACCTATGGAACTTGGAACATATAACATGTAATCTTCGAACCCCTCTTCAGAAGCAAAGAGAAATATATATAGCTAGCAGTCCCGTTGCTAGGTGAATAGTAACTAAAAAGATTTAGAATCTTGAGCAATGATGTCGCAACAATGATTCCCCTCGGCCGTTGTAACAAAAAAGGTTTGGGCCATAACATTTGGTTACCTCCCATCTAGGTGCATCCCCTGTGAATGATGGCAGTGGTCCCATCCAAAAAAGTGTTGCCACCTAGTATAAGAAATTAGAACACATGGCAATATCTCGTAGCCTGTAGTTTACTCCATCCTATGTAAAAGAAGGATCGACAAGGAGACAAATTGCAGCATGACGCAGGTCGTGGTTCATTCTCCCCTTCCTTTGTAAAAAAGCTTGTGATGGGGTGACATGTAGAAACAATTTTTACTGTAGATGCCACTTGTGGGGCATGCCAAATATTTACGCAAATGGAGGCTATGTGGCACACGAGTGGGTATCGATAAGGAAGTGAAGGGAAATAGTTAAAATAGTCTATGGTGAAGACATGTGGGAGCATAGCGGGGGTCAGTAGAAGAGCAAAGTAGAGAATTCCCTCAAAGAGCACTGAGGGGACACGTGGTGAAGGCCAGTGGTCATTTATCAAAAGGGCCATCGATATTCATTGAAGGAATGGGCTAGTACTTGGCAAAAAAAAAACTCAAAGGGAGCATGGTGAATTTTGTATTCACAACTTCTGGAGACTATCATGGTCATTTCACTTGAGGAATGAAGAACCCAAAATTTTTCTTGGTTCACAAAATAGAGTGCCATCAATTAGGCGATGAAATTAGAGCTTGGAAAGGGCTACCTGCAGGGGTGGCTAGTCATCTTCAAATGGTCTTGTTATATTTCATAGATTTTCTTGCGCTTTACCTAGGTCGAGCATTTCTTTATAAGGCAGCACCTTAGGTAAACTAGCCGCTGCCTCGCAATGGAAAAGTAGCTACGCAAGAGGATGACACCTTCAATGTATACAGTAGTAGGAGGCTAGCTGAAATCCTAGAAAGTGGCTAGGTCCTGCTCTTTTTCTTCAATCCTTTCAACAATTTTCTCGGCTATGGCGATTGACCCATCTTCAAGAAACGAGGATGATAGGCTCATTTCAGCTAGTTAGGAGAAATTTTCCTGCATTCCATCCATAGTCTTTTTCAAAGTAGTTTCATAAGTGTTAGTTCGTAGGAAGGCTAAGTGGCAATGGATGAACTTGTTTGCAATCTAGGCAACAACATCCTGATCTTTGATTCCTGTCTCTGCCAAGTCTTCATCAGAGACCATGTATAGCTTGCTTAGAAAACTCTTTACCTCAAGAACCCTTTCTGTGATGAACTTTGGGAATTGCTTGATTGTATCGTGAACCTCCTAACTCAATTTTGTCACTTTTAGATGAACTAGATTGTTGGCCAGTGTTTGACAAAAGGCCTTAACCTTTTCCTAGTATGAAATGTATAACTGTTGAGCTACTAGGATGAGGTCCAGCTACACAATAGGGGTTTGTGGGGTGCTCTTTAGAAGGGAAATATCCACATCGTTTGAGTCGACATCCTCTGTTAATTTTGTAATTCTCTTTTTTGCAGATGCAAGTTGCTCCTTGATGGTACTTATCTCCTTATACCAGTTCTCCTCGGCTTGGGCGTGGTTCACCAATTCTATGTCAAGAGAAGACTTTGTCTCTTGGAGATATTTTTCTAATTGGTCCTTTCAACCTTCAAATTTCATTTGATCTTTTTCTAATTTCTACTCATGTAGAGCATGTTGAGATGCTATCTCTTCATCCTTTTGTTGTAGACTCTGCTTCGTCAGGGCCAATTGGCTATGATATTCTTGGTTCTTCTCCCACAACTCATTGATTAGTGTGGGTGCAACCGATTGGGACTTCATGAGTTCTTCTTGGAGTTTGTTCCACTCCAATTCTTTTGTCTATGATTTCTCTAATAAGTGTGCAACTTCTACTTCTAGTGATTTCTCCCTCGTCTCTAGGAAACTGACCCTTTCCTTCACAAGCTTCAACTGCTCCTCCTTTTTCTTTAACTAACAACCATATTTGAGGAAGTTGGTTGTCACCACCCGTTGCATTTCCTCCATGAGTTCTACCTTGTCTTGTGGTCAAGATGCATTTAGATCGAATCCCATGACATACATGCTATAATCATTCGAAAAAATCTCCCCTTGTAGTTTGGTAGTGTTGGGGTACATGGTGGAAAAATTCAACGTTCCTTACACCTCATTGTATACAATATACGCCTTCAAATCCCCATCTTTTTTGTCATCCTTAGCCTTTTTCTTTTTCATTCTGAGAGACTGTGCTTGTTTTGTGGCTACTCCCTGGGCTATGAATTTAGATGGTGACTGAACTAGCCCACCTACAAAGGGTACACTAGGAGGTAGGGAAAAAGGGAATGTAAGTGTGGCAGGCCCTTGTGTTTTCCTCTTCTAGAGAGTCACAATTCGTGGGGAGAAATAAGGGATTTTCTAGAGTTTGGTTTGTGAATAGGTGGAAGAAATCATTGTTTGTCGTGTTGATGGGGTGGTCATTGTAGACTCCTTTTTTTGGGCTTATTAGGTCGAACCCAAAGTAGTAGTGGCAATGGAGGTTCCAATGGTGAATGAGCCTTCAAAAATAGAGGCGAGGTTAGATTGGGCAGCTGCATCTAGTGTCATGGATCGCACGGGTGTTAAGATAGATGGCCTTGTCTAGGTGAATTGGGAGAAACATCCACAAACATTGTGGTGGGGTAGAGAAGGTAGGGCTGACACTTGCTATAAGGGGTGCCATGGGAATGGCAAAGGATACTAAAGATTGAGAAGTAAGAAAAGAAGGAGCAAACATTACCTACTGACCAGATGATGGCGGTGGTTTGCTTGTTGCTCACTCCTCACTTACTTCAAACTCCTGGCTTGCTAGGAACACTTAGCTTGTAGCAGGTTCTTGAGAACCTTCTCTCATAATAATTTTTGTACATTGTCATTTAGGGGGCAAGGAGTCTCCAACCTCTACAGTCTCTGACTATTACTGTTGGGACCCTCTTGTTGCTTTCAAGGCCCAAGTGAGTGTCTATGAGGCTCTTGATATATTTAGTCACACATTTAAAGTGATATAGGTAGGCTATCTTATGGACCTTTTCCTTTGCTAGGCAGAGGATGTCAATGTCTCAACTTCCTCCTCTACCTGCTCTTCTTCTTCATTAGGGTCATTGCCTTTGCTAGCGCTTGAATCATAAGCAGGATGCTCATCATCCCATAGCTTGTCAAAGTGTTCATCATCTAGCATGCTTTCATAAGGTGCATCAAGTTGTTTTATCTCTTTTCAATGCACTGAAAAGGCTCTGATCCTTTCTATACTTCATTCTTCTTCTTTTCTCAACCTATTGAACATGGCTTTTACCATTTTGCAGTTCTCATCATAATCCACCATAGTGAAGTAGAATCTATGCCATGGCAACCTGCTATCCTCTATGGGAATATGAATTAGGTCAACCAATAATTCATCTTCATCCTCTAGTGGGTTGCGCCTCTTTTCCCAGTAAGGTTGAGAATTGTGAGTTACTTTGATATGCTCATATGGTAGATCATTCAAAGGGTTGTAATTCCATTTGTCACAAATCATTACCAACCCTAGATGAGCCATCTTATCCTACAATGGTGGGTGTGTCTTCTTATTTTTCATGGCCACTATTTTGAAGCTTTGTAGACAAATGAAGAGTCCCTTCCTCTTGGGTTTTTCAATGTAGAAGATAACATCAATAATGCATGCCTACCAAAAGATTTTAAGGGCCAACACTTGATTAGTAACACATGTCAGAAGGTGGAATGGTTCCTTAGTGAAGCCTCACATCTGGATGAATGTAAAATATGCTCCAAAAAATTGGTCACATCTAGGAATGAAGTTTTGAATATACTCTATTTGCATCAAGGTGAGCTAATTAATACTATCCTCCCCTTGCAAATATTGAAAAATGGAGTCAAGAAATAATCCAAAAATGCATAATAGTCAAAAGTGGAAGAGAGGAGAGGGGTCTAGATAGAAACCAACTTTCTTCTATTACTTTTATAAAAAATAGACAGCTCCACACACTTACCAAATAAATTAGGGTTCTGATTCTGATGCAAAAATATATGGGCAAGATAGGAAGGAAACTTGAACTTTCGTTTAGCTTGGTAATTGTTAATTTTCCTTATCATCTCCTTTGTGAGGTATTCTATAAAATCATACCAAAAGTAAGATTTTTTCCTGCAGAACTAGAAAGTTGGGCCCAATTGAAATAGATGCACCTCTTTGTTAGTTTTTAGACTACAAACAAATGCTATCATTGAAAAGGCATCTTGCAAATCTGTTTCAAAATCACCATGTTGCACCAAGATATTTGGTGGCTTCCACTGATCTACTTCAATCCTTTGTGTTTCTTTGTTATAAAAATCTAGAGCCTTATCCCTTGAGTTCCATATATTATCCCCTTTTGGAGTGAATGCCTCTATTTTCATTCCTCTTTGCATATGATTAGGAATACATAGCATATTCTAGATAACACCTGGGGTGATATTAATTGATAGAGTTTGGCCCTTGATAATGTTGGTGCTTGGGTTGAAATGCTTAATGGTTGCATCGACTAATTTTGGGCAGTAGTGCATAGATGGGACCATATATTGTGGAAGCCCACTGAACCATATTTTCTTTGTCATCTACATTATATTTTTGGATATCTTCATTCTTTTGTAGGTCGCGTCCCTCAATCCTTTAGGGTTCTTCACAAAAAAGGGATCATGAATATTATCCCAGTCCTCTTGAATTAAGTTTTGGTCTCTATAGCTTTTAGGCTTCTCCAGCTCCTGTGTGTTAGCCCACTTTGGCTTGTCAAGAATACTTGGTGTGGTATAAGAATTTTTTTCAAAGATATTAATGACTGATGCTCCTCACATAGCTTTAAATAAGTCTCATGTTGCCTCTCCCCTAGATTCTTGGCTTGAACTTTCTGCCATTTTTGATTTGTGGGAAGCTTTTTCTTAGCTTGAAATTTTCTACAATTTTACCTCGGCTTTGGCTGTGCACTAGAAATTGTTTTTTCTCTAGGAAACATATTTGAAAAGACCTTTTAAGTACTTAAAGATTTCACATGCAATACTTAGCTATTTTTTCTCAAGGTGGTAGATGGGAGTTACCTTTTTGCATTTAATTCAGCATGTACCACCAACCTTTTGGCTTGTGTGAGATGGATCACTTGCCATTTTGATTTGACAAGAAGTCATAATTACAATTGGTAACCATATTGTACAACACAATTTTCTTGGAACTTGAGCCAACGCTTTGCTAGCAGCTTAAACATTCATATGTGTTGGAAATTAATATCCCAAAAGGAATGATTAAACTGAAGATGCGATCAACATTTGAAAAGATGTGAGCTCTGCCTTGGAATAAGCAAAACAGCTGGAGAATGACACCTCAGTCTTTGGCCATGCATAACACCACCAATTGCTGCCACCAGCTTAGGCTAATTAATTAACCCTTATTAGTTTTGCATGCAGCAAGTTGTACTCAATAGATGCAACTAGGTGGGAAATTTGAGCAAGCTCTGACACAACTTTCAAGTTGCTACTCAATTAGCATCATGTTTATGGTAAGTCGATTACCACACATTTCCTCAATTTTTCTATAAATAGGCACCTAAGCAGTAGCGAAATCACCCTTAGTGATTAGAGAAAAATTGGTAGTAGGTAATTGGCTTAGCAGTTTAGCATTAGCAGTGCATAGAGTTTTCATAGGGTAGACTTAGGTACTTTGCATAGATAGTTCCAGGATAGTTGTAGAGTGATTGCCAACATGAATACCCCAATTAGGCTAGTGTTTCATAAGTCTCAGACTACTTTCTTAGGTGAGATTTCTTCTAAGTGTTTGAAGAGGATGACGAAGAATAAGCACTCATTGGCTATTATAACCATGAAATGGGTTCTGGGATGGGACTGCCTCGAATATGAGGAAAAGTATCGAGTTAACACTGATGTGTTCTCACACTTTGTTGCATCCATGCTTGATATTGGAATCCCAAAGCCCATGATTCTTTTTCTTGTCAAAGAAATATTTCCCAAGAAATACCATAATGACCTCGGGGAGGTTGTGGAAAATTGTGCATACGATGGAGGCATTCCGACCATGAGTGACCTTCGAAGGTTCATAGAAGAGGATGTGGTTGTACCATGCTTCCCATTTATTAGTGGCTTTCACTTCCAGTCACAAGATGAGCACCTCTAGAGGGTAACCTGTGCCTGCCACTTTCTTTTTCACATCTACAATGTGGTGTCGTTCTACGATATCGATTGGTACACGAACTTAAGGAACCTTGTTCCCTCCGCCTCTGGCCATTGCTCCTATTAATGATGTTGCTACTGATGATGATGCCCTTGTGGATGAAGAAATTGTAGACATTGTTGATACATCCATTGTTTCTGCCCATGTTGTGGACTGAAGACTTTCATGCTTTTCTTTTTTCTTAAAAAAAAAAAATTGAGCTATTAGTCCATTTTTTGGATACATTCCTAAAAAAGGATTTTTGTAAAATATATGAAAGAAGCATAATAGAACTATATAATTTTAGAAGTGTGGCCTTTGAGCCATTTTGACAATGTAAATATCAAATCATATATATAATAAAAATATATCTTTATATAATGGTCTTGTTGTTTGCTTTTGGATTTTGCAACTAGGTCATCTTTTCCCTTTCAACATGTATGTATTAATTCTACATGTGGGTGTTTAATGTTTTTGTTCTTTTCAGCTACAAATTTATTTTCCACTCTCTACAATAATGGGCTACTTGTTCCTTTCCATCTTGAACCATAGAATAAATAAAAGACAGGCCAACAAAACAAAAGGGAAAGAAGGAAAAAGCAATATTAACATATTTACATCAGAAGGATAAGCAAGCTTAATTAAATAATTTAAGGTGAATTCCATTGACCGGAATTCCCAACGCTTCTTTTTCCATAGTTTCCAACTCATATGCATTATGTTTTTTGCATTGAATTATCCTGAACAGGCCTTCCCAAAGGCTGTCAAACTTCCTGTGCTGGCCCAACTTTGCAACCCTTTCATTAAATTTTAGCACTAAGTCTCTGTACTTTAGACCTTAGTCAGACACTTTCTTGTTAAACTACCTTTTAACCATCTATTGGTGGTTATTCATGGCTATTAGGGACTTTTCTTGTTTCTCTTGTACTTTTAGCAACTAGGCTAACCAAACCTCCATTGTGTTGTTTTGCTCCACCTAGAGAAATTTTAGCAATTGAATTGCTGGAATCTCCATACAGATAGGAAATAGCACCTATTTTCCATATACTAGCTCATATGGAAAAGTCTTGAGGACTTTCTTAGGAGTTATGTGGTTCACATAGAGTGCTGCTCAAAGGTTTTTATGCCATTCCCTTTGATATTCTGACCTAATCCTTTTGAGGATTCATAACAGATTCTTGTTCGTCGACTTAGCTAAGTCGTTCCCTTGCGGGTAGTAGTTTGTTGATGTTTTAAGGAATATTCCATGCATAAGTGTGAATTGACTTACCTTAGAGCCCAGGAAAGCTTTAGCATTATCAAAGATGATGGTTTTTGGCAAGCCGAATCTCATCATTAGTTCCTCTAGGAAATCCACTATCTCTGCCTCTATTGCATTTTTTAGTGGCACGACTTCGGTCCACCTTGTGAAGTAGTCTGTTGCCATCAAGATCCATTTATGTCCTACACTAGAGGCTAGGTTGATCATTTTGATGATTTCCAAGCCCCATTGCATGAATGGCTCATCAGCCACTATTGGATTGAGAGGCATTGCAGAATTCTTTCTTCTTCCTAGGAAGAACTGGCATTCTTTGCAAGCTTTTACCAAGGTGTAGGAATCATTGAATAGCATTGGCTAGAAGTACCCTGCACACATGATTTTTATGGCGGTGGTCTTTGTAGAGAAATGACCACTTGTGGGACTATTGTGGTAAGTGTCGAGGATCCTTTTTTCTTTCTCTATGCTAACACACCGCAATAGAACACCATTAAAATTTCTTTTGAAGATGATTCCTTCATGAGCATGA
>VDFB02143307.1:0-18008 GCA_007258455.2 Sequoia sempervirens | reverse complement strand
CCTAAACTAGGGACTTTTTTCGTACGATTAGGTTTTATTGGTTCCAAGAAACCCTATTTCTATAAGCCAAGAGGACTTGTACCATCATATCCCATTTGTTTCATAATATCAAATCTTGTACCATATTGTTCAACAGGTATCTTTATTTCAATCTGTTCTTTTTTTGCATCTTCATCTTTGTATAACCAGTTTAGGAGATCAACTTCTTCTGTTTCATTATAAAGGGCTCCCCATTTTTTGAAAGTAGTTGATTTACAAATCATTGTAGTATTTGCATCTGATATGGTCTTAGTCATTTGTGGTTTGCCATAGGTGTGGGGAGATAAAGGTAGCTTTCCAATGCAAAGGGCACGATTCAAGGTATATTCTCCTACTCCTTGTTCTTTTACCTATATTTTGATCTTGGTTGCATTGGATTTTAGGGAAGATGCTTTTAAGGACTCGGGATAAACATATACTTGGGAAGGAAATGCTTCAGATTGCTTGGGATTGTGAGTTTAGTTTTAGGGCTTAGATTATGGAAATACATGAAAGGGTTTGGATCTCCTCATATTGTGATTTCAACACCATTGTCAGGGAATTTAATGCACTGGTGGTATTTAGAAGGTATTGCCTACATTGCATGAATCCAAGGTCTTCCAAGGAGGATATTATAGGTCAATGGGAGATCAAGGACTTGGAAAACCACATCCTTTACCACAGGGCCAATTCTAATTGGTGGAGTAACTGATCCTTTAGATGAGAATTCCTCTTCATCATATGCCTTTATGGTAATCTTTTTACTTGGATCAATTGCATTTTCAGAGAACCCTAATTTTGTGATCAATTCTTGAGTACAAATATTAAGGCCTAGTCCTCCATCTATGAAAACTCACTTGATCTTAACATTATGGATGAGGACATCAATGTGTAAAGCTGCGTTATGTGGTTTTCGAAGGGATGAATCATCATTTTTAGTAAAAGTGAGAGTATGAGGAGAAGTGATGTGTCCCACCATAGCTTGGAATTGATCTACATGTAGGTTTGTAGGCATTGTGGCAGTAGCAAGCGCTTTATCTAAGATAGCTTTATGCTCAGGAGATAGGCATAGTAGCTCGAGTATCAAAATTTGTGTGGGTGTTTTTCTCAAGTGCTCTATGAGGTTGTATTGTGAAGTGGGTGGAGTAGGTTTTTCATTAGGACCTTTAAGGGTAATAGTGCCTTTACGGGTAGTAACCTTGCAATCAGGTTCTTTTCCTTTTATGATGAAAGTGTTGACATGATTATTAACCTCACTGATGTTATGTATGGTATAATCATACTTAGCAGTAGTATAGTTTACACCATCACCAGATTCAAGAGCCTTTCCTTTATCCATGTCATGCTTAGGGAAAGGGTTTTCAAACACCTCGTGATCAGAGTTACCAGAAGGAGTGTGTTCGTCAACTGCTATCTTACTGTTATCAATAAGGTCTTGTATTAAATGTCAAAGTTTATTGCAGCTATTTGTCTTATGTCCTTTGTGTCTATGATAGTCGCAAAAGTGATCTTCATTCCACCATGGGGGTTTGACTTATGGATTATATTCTTTAATTTTGGGTAATGTTATAATATTGGTTTCAAGAAGTTCTTTTAATGCAGATTCAAGTGATTGTCCCAATGGTGTAAAATTTTGTTTAGGGAAACTTCTCTATTTTTCTTTTCGTTTATCTGAAGATGGACCTTTGAGATTGTAAACAGGCGATGATGTTTTAGTTTTTTTTTTACATCAACAACTCCGTCATTGACTACATTCTTGTTCTCAACCCAAAAAGAGGTCTTGTTGTTTGAATTCAATTTTTGATCTTTGTCATTATTAAGTTTAATAGTTTCATCGATGAGGGTTTGTTCAATTTGAAATCCCATTTCTATGGCTTCATCAAAGGAATCCAAGCATTTGAGGCGAAGTTCCCTTCTAATTTCTTTGATCAAATTTCAACAAAAGAGGTCAACCAATTCTTGATCAGGAATGGAATAATTTAATCATTTTGTTAAATGTCTCCATCTTTGTAAAAATGACACAAAAGATTCACCTTGTTTTTGTTTGGTGTTGAAAATGTTTGTCATGGTCACTTTAAGGTCACAATTGAAACTATAATTAGAGACAAATCTATCAGCCAATTCTTGAAAAGATTTGATGGTCGGGGGTAATCATGAAAACCATTCCATAGCCTCTCCTCCTAGACTATGAGGAAATAATCTCATAAGGTACGTTTCATCAACTGCAAATTCCATGGTAGTGGCACAAAATTGTCTTAGGTGGTTCTTAGGATCTCCTTTTACATTATATTTGTCAAGTTTTGGTATGTCCCAATGGTTAGGAATGATGGCATTGGTATGCTTGGATCGAAGGGATAAGGACATATGTCTTCAATGGAGAACTTGTGAGTTGATGTTTTACTATTCTTGAGAGTATCCAATTCTTGTCTTAATGTTCTAAGCTCATCCAAAATAGGATAGTCTATACATGCAGGTTTTGATGTCTTTGCAGATTGCTTATAACTAGGTTGTAAATAAAAGGGTCTATGATCTTTGATCCTACCATCATTGTTTGTTGTGGGATTCTTAGATTCACCAGATTTAGGTTGGTCATTCATTATGAGTAATGATATGTCAAAATCAAGAGGCATTTTGATGCCTTCATCAGCAAGGTCCTTGAAGTATTGTTGTGGGTTACGTTTGACCACCTTTGTAAGAAGTTTAGCAAACCTATTATCATTAAGAGATTCTTTTATGGTGGATTGTGTTATTTCTTCACTATTGGTTTCACTTGTTTCACTAGTTGCAACACTAATGTGATCTTCCCCATCAAAGTCTTTTCCCCAAGGGTTTCCTTCTTCTTGAAACATTTTTTCTCTTGTTCTAGGGGTCATAGGTGATTCGTTATGATTTTCAATCCAAGGTAATGTATGAGACCTAAGACTAGGATGCAAATGAAAAGGATATGATTCTAAGATGGGATATGAAAATTGTATGGTATGATATGACAAGCTAAGAATGAAAAAGTTAAAAGGCAACTGTAGGTCCAAAGTTGGTTATGATGTAAAGGCTTTACTTGTGTTATGATGGATAGACACAAGGACCAATAATAAAGAGAGGGTATGTAGAAGATGATGGACTCCAAAAGGATCTCCCTACTCAAGGATGGTGAACCTTAAGTGATGTAGGTGATAGATAGCCAATAGTTTAATTTCAAGACCTAGGAAGAGTAGCCTAAGTGCAAGCTAAAGGTTTTATTTGATCGATGATGAATATGCAAAGGGCTAAATTCTTAGAACATGAAAAGGTTAGGTGAGATGGTCTTGATATGCAAAAGGGGTTGAACATAAAAGAACTAGGTGGAATGATATATGTATGCAAGGACTATGTAATGTGACCTATGTATGCAAGACTAGGAACATGCAAGAACTAGGATGAAAGGGATATGAATATGTAAGGACCATAAATATGCAAGGGCTAGGTGGAATGCAAGGATTAAAAGATCAAAACTGAAGGATGATGACCCCAAGAAATCTAAGTGATAGGTTCACATGGGATGTTTATGTTGTTGGACCTTTTGAGGTTTGAAAAGTTTGAGATGTTGTAAGTTTCTCGATGTGATGTTTGTTTGAGGTTGATTGTTTATGTTCAGATTTGTGAATGTGGTGAATACTGTTTGAAAATCCAAAAAACACTTGACAAGCATGATTTTTTGGTGTATACAAACGTACATGAGATAAACACAATCCTAATAGGCCAATAGGCCAAAGGTCTGTATACTTGATATATAGTCCATCGATATACCCCAGATTGGTGCTAAACACCTTTCCTTCTTGAGAGCAGATAGCTTAGAAGTTTGGTGGCACTGGCTCCCCTCCATGGCTCATTAACATCATTCAGGCACACCAACTTTGGATTCTTGGGTAGTCACTTCCCAAGAATTGCTATCTCTACTCAAGGGGATCAGTAGTGAGTTTCTTCGGGCATGATACTGTACCCTGCACTATACCAAGCAACTGCTGAAAAATGGTTGGCTTCTAAAACAATAGGTGTTTAGTAAGGGCATTTCATTCATAGGGCATGATCCATGCGGTGAGAGTCCCCTTTCGGATCCATCTCGTCAGAACCATATGCATGATTCTTGGGTTTTCCCCAAGAATCCACTTTTATATACTGGTTGGAAGTCCCTCAAGTTTAGGGTGCTACTGGTCTGAGTCATCTTGGGGTGAGTACTTTTTCCCACCATAATAGGACTAGTTCTAGAGTCAATAACTATTTCTCTTGCTCCCAGGATCACACAAGTGTGCAAGGGGAGATGATACTTTGATTATTAAATTAGGGTGACACATAAAATAGATGGGTATGGTTTTTGATCACCAAGTTTTGCACAAGGTGAGAGCATACTCCCTACCATATCAAGCACAACAAATAGTGCTCATTGACACCCTAGTTAAGCCTATGTGGAAGAAGACAATTGTTCATTTTTAATGCACCAATTGAAGTGTTTTCTAATCTAAAAGGCAATTAGTTTCAAAATCATGTCTTCAATGAACGTCCTGCATCAAAATATCATTAGTAGTTTCATGCCTCCTTTCTTTGACAAGTGTATGTTTTGATTTCAAATCTTTGCCAAACGAACCTGCAAAAGAAACCAAATTAATAAAATTAGTTCCAAAACAAAACTAAAATAAAAGAGAATTATCATTCGCTCTAGAAACTGATCTAAATTAGAATAAATTCTAACTAAATTAATCTTAAATTAAATTAAAAAATCAAATCTAAATTTAAATTAAAAGCTAAAATCTAAAAATAAATAAATTAAAAGTTAAATTTAATTTTAAAACTAAAACCTAATTTTACAAATTAGAAATAAAATAAAAAAATCTAATTTAAAAGATAGAAATTGAAAATCTAATTTAAAAACTAACACTAAAAATCTAATTTTACAAATTAGAAATAAAAAAATCTAATTTAAAAGTTAGAAATTGAAAATCTAATTTAAAAACTAACACTAAAAATCTAATTTTACAAATTAGAAATAAAAAATCTAATTTAAAAGTTAGAAATTAAAAATCTAATTTAAAAGTTAGAAATTGAAAATCTAATTTAAAAACTAACACTAAAAATCTAATTTTAAAATTAGAAACTAGAAATTAAAATCTGATTTAAAAACTTTAAAAGCTGAAAATCTAATTTTTAAAAATTAGAAACTAATTAGATTTCATTCTATCTATGAAAACTAACTTTCCCATAATAAAGATTAATTACTAAGGGGGCACGTAAAAAGAAAAGAGATCCCTTCTTCTTTTTTTAATAAAATCTTATAAACTTAAAAGGATTATTATGAGAAATATCAGATAAAGAAACTATCAAAATTTTGCATGGAGGAAAGCAAAAAGTTTGTAAAAGCTTATAGATCAAAAGCACGATGCAGAAAAACGACAATAGACTTACTCAAGACCGAGACATAAAGATTAAAGATCATTTGGCCTTTGGTCAAATCAGACGATTAAAGCACACTTTATATCAAAGATTATTATATTCATAAAACACTGCCAAAAGCATAAAGAAACTACGCAGATAAACTACTGGTCATTTACAGCAGACCATTGAAAATGGTATTTAAAGTTTCCCATGTTAAACCAATTTCTTGTCGTACTCAAATTTGGTATGGTAGTTCATGGATATTTTTCCTGTGACAAACACAAATAACAGTGGCAATGATGTATGATGAGCTGAATAAATTGGAAAACATAATGTAAACAACAAAACATGCAGCAAAATACTCCTCAAAATCATGACATGACCAAAGGAAAAAAGACGTTTTCAATTTTAAACTCAATAAATTGGATTATGCTAAAGATTTACAGCCATCCCAAAAACAATATAAGGCATCACAAAATAATCTGACACAACCATTAAAAGGTGAAGCAGACCATGAGATATTGCATAAAATAAAACTTTAAATCATTTTAGACAACCAAAACTTCTTCTGCAAGATTATTTGATATATATATATATTCAACGTAATAAACTTGTTAACAAAAACTTCAATCCAGCAAAATGAAACAATAGACAGACTATAGATCGGTCCCACCGGGCATGCCAAATGTATGATGAGGTAAATGGGTGTTCAAATCGAAGGATTCAAACTGATTCCAACATCATATCAATGGAGTTTTTGATCAAAACACACACATGCATGTAAAACTAAACTACTCCATTGTTCTCCTATTCACAAGATCTTGTGTTCATATTCATTTTCTCTCAGAGCATGCACAAGAGGCTATGTGAAATGGAATAAGAGATATTTAAATGAAACCCAAAGTGCAAGAGATTCAAATGTTATGATCAATACTACTATGCAATGAGAAAAATGGAATGTAAGATAGAGTTGAAACTAAGATTGAAATGTGAATATCACTAAAATGTATAAAAGCTCATGGAAGAAGATGCAAAGCATGGAGATGCAAAATTCCTCTGTCCCCTTAAAATGAGAAGAGAGTCATGTTTAAATAAGCATTTTTAGGGTGAATGCAAGTTGTGGAAGGAATGTGGGATGAAAGATTGGCTTGGAGGAAAAATACACCACATGCATGAGATTGGTAAGATAAAAGATTGAAATGTATAAATGCATTTAGGTGGTAAATGAATACTTTAATGAATATGTGTGGTATTTTAATGGTTAAATGAATATGCAAATGCATGAAATATGTAAATGCATTAATGTATGAATATTTTATAATGGATAAATTATTGTGAAAATGAGCTTAGTGAAAAATGATTATGGACTTGTAAATGATTTTATGAGATGAATGGATATATGGATTTATGCCAATGGATCAATAATGCATAGATTATTTAATAGTTTAATGGAATATGCAAATGATATTTTAATGATTAATGTATAAATGATAAATGATAAATGATTTTATGAATAATGCTTATAGATGCTTATAAATGCTTATAATATGAATAAATGGTTATAATATGGAGATATGATTATAAGGGTGACCAATTGAAATATGAAATGGGTAAAAGTGATTGTGAGGACAATTTTATGTGTCTACAGATTCTTTCATGGTTAATAATCATATCTGAGAATAAGGTTAATAAGTTGAATAAGTTTTGAATTTCTATGACAACTGATTCACCCCCCTGCTCAGTTGTCTACCCTTGTGTTGCCAATAGGTAGATGGTAGAAGGTAGAGGGTTTATGGTTTAGGTTTTAGGGATTAAAGGTTAAGGGTAGAGGGTTTAGGGTTTAGGGATTATAGTTTATGATTTAAAGGTACAGGTTGTAGAGTTTAGAGAGAGAGACAAGGGGTTGAGGGTTTAATGGTTTTAGGGTTTAAGGGTTGAGGGTTGAGGGTTGAGGGTAGAGGGTATAGGGTAGAGGGTGAAGAGAGAGAGAGAGGGTTGAGGGTTTTAGGGTAGAGGGTAGAGGGTAGAGGGTAGATGGTTTAAGGGTTTAGGGCTTAAGGGTTAAGGGTAGAGGGTTTAGGGTTTAGAGATTATGGTTTATAGTTTAAGGGTAGAGGGTGTAGGATTGAGAGAGAGAGAGAGAGAGGGGTTGAGGGTTTTAGGGTTTAAGGGTTGAGGGTTTATGGTACAAGGTACATGGTAGAGCATAGAGAGACAGAGAGGGTTGAGGGTAGAGGGTTAAGGCTAGAGGGTAGAGGGTTTACACATTTAGAGTTTACAATTTAAGGGTTGAGAGTTTAAGGGTTAAGGGTAGAGGGTAGAGGGTTTAGGGTTCAGGGTAGAGGGTAGAGGGTTTAAGTGTTTAGGGTTAATGGTTTTAGGGTTTAGGGTTTAAGGGTTTAGGATTTAGGGTTTAGGGTTTAAGGGTTTAGGGTTTATGGTTTAAGGGTAGAGGATGTAGGGTTGAGAGAGAGAGGTGGGGTTGATGGTTTAAGGGTTGAAGGGTGAGGGTTGAGGGTTGAGGGTAAAGAGTTAAGGGTAGATGGTAGATGGTTGCAGCTAGAGGGTAGAGGGTAGAGGGTATAGGGTAGAGAGAGGGGGGGTTGAGTTTTTAAGGGTTGAGGGTAGAGGGTAGAGGGTTAAGGGTAGAGGGTTTAAGTGTTTAGGGTAGAGGGTAGAGGGTTAAGGGTAGAGGGTTTAAGTGTTTAGGGATTAAGGGTTTAGGGTTTAATGGTTTACGGTTTACTGTTTACGTTTTATAGTTTTTGGTTTAAGGGTAGAGGGTGTAGGGTTGAGAGAGTGAGAGAGAGGGGGCTTGAGGGTTTTAGAGTTTTAGGGTCTAAGGATTGAAGGTTGAGGGTAAAGTGTTGAGGGTGGAGGGTAGAGGGTAGAGGGTAGAGGGTAGAGGGTAGAGGGTAGAGGGTAGAGGTATTAAGGGTTTAGGGTTTATGGTTTATAGTTTACGGTTTAAGGGTCAAGGGTTTAAGGGTTTAGTGTTTAAGGGTTTAGGGTAGAGGGTTGAGGGTTTAGGGTTTAGGGTAGAGGGTAGAGGGTAGAGGGTTGAGGGTTAAGGGTATAGGGTAGAGGGTTTAAGGGTTTAGGGTTTAGGGTTTAGGGTTTTAGGGTTTAGGGTTTAGGGTTTAAAGATTTAGGGTTTAGAGTATACACTTTAAGGGTAGAGGGTGTAGTGTTGAGAGAGAGGGGGTGTTGAGGGTTGTGTTGGTTGTTTTCAATGAACCAATTAGATCTCACCAGATACCTATGGGTTTTCCAAACTCAATTCTCGAATACCTACAAGATAAGTGGCCTTCTTCTTCAAAGTTATGTCTTTCTAAAAAACCTTCTCCCCTTTATACAAGAACATATGCATTAATAATGAGTACCACCAGAATTTCACCCATTTTTTCCCTTCCTTCAGCTCAACCAGACCTTTATGGATATGTTCTACAAAATATGTGGCATAATCATTAAACTATATTGTAAGCTAGGTGTTGTAGATGTGTTTCCAGATAGCTGTATTCTCTCAGCAATGTGTCAGGTGGAGAAAAACTAATGATTTGACATAAATAATATACATTATTCTTAAATTAGCTAGTGAAATATTTCATTGGGAAGGGCTCAAGCTAATTTTCATGGATTTTAATCTATTTTCTATTCTTCCTAGTACCACTGCTAGCAGTATACAAGGGCAACAATTTTTTTTTGATGAATACCTTTGCGTTTTCATGCTCCTTCTAAATAACATCCATGTCAAGAGGAAAAAATTCCTAACTCCACTCATGCAAATCAAAAAAATCCTCAATTTCTTGTCTAGTTATCCTTACCATTTCTTTCCCACCAAATATCTTGACAACCCTAGAGACTAGGTCATACCTTGAGGTGATATCTTTTATTAAATCAACATCCACATATACGTTGGAACCACAAATTTTTCCCATATCTAGCCTCCAAGGGTTATAGAGAGGAATCCCAAGGTTCCTATTTCCAAACCAATGCTAGAAGAGTTGCCATCCACTATAAGGAAACTCAGCATCCTTGATGAAATACTGCTTATCCATCACTCCATCTCCGACTCTAGGGCCATAGAAAAAGACTTTCCCTTTAGGTTTCTTATTTGTAGATGACATTAACAAGTCAATTACATCCTGGGAGAGTAATCTAGGTTGGGCTACAGGGGTAGAAGTTTGTACTTTGGGAGCCATGGATATCGAAATGAATTCTAAGCAGACCAATGTTTCGATGAGAAAGACTCCAACTACCAACCTCCTAATTCAAACCTAGGGTTCAATCTGAATGCTAATTCCAAAAGATATCACAGGGCTATATCCTTTTAAAGATGGAGTTAACCCTAACTTTAAGCAATTAAAGTAGAGCAATAAAACACTTTCAACTGAAAGAAAATTGGAAGCCAACCCTAATTCAAAAAGCTAGAATAAAACATAAAACTATGTTTATTGTACTTACGGCTTTCAATCACAATAAACCCAATGTTGGTTGGACTGAATTTTGCAAGTTGCCTCCTTCAATTTTTTGTATTGCTCCAGACATGTCCTCAAATTTCAATTATGCAAGAAATGACCACATACACACATTTTTTAGGAAAATTGAGTAGATTTATGAGTCACCTCTGCCATTACTACTCGTTCACTCAAAGCAAAGTAGTTAAAATGGAAGTACTCATAGTTTTGAATATGCACCATTGATCTACCATTGAGATGGCCACCTCAGATGACTCAGATTGATTCAATCACATATGAATTTCATCATCGTTCCATTCCAAACAACTAGCCAAGAAATATATGCCAATTGGGTCCTTCTTCATGTACTTCTAGGCTCCACCTACCAGTGGTTGTAGGACATACATGGCAACTTCTCATGGTCCTTGAAGCCTTTAACAAGCTTGCATCTGAACTCAATGAGATGGCAGGGGATGGTAGTGATCAACTCTTCCCTCTTAATAATCACCGTTGATCATAAAACTTTGAGCATCAGAATGAAAAGTGACGGTTGGGTCTATACTTGTGATCAGACATGTGTTAGCATCTCACAAACCATGTAGTAGATAAAGAGCCATCACTTGGGACCTGTGAGCCAATGAGGAATGGCTCAAATTAATTCCCATGATCAAATGGTCTTTAATCTTGCTCATACGACAAAGTTAATCATAAAAGGGGGCCACAATTAGGTCGATGACATTTTTACCCTTGAGGATGGATAACTTAGACTTCAGTCATTTGGGAGAAAAATATTAAAGCTTGACAATAGGAAAATTAAAACACTTCATGAGTGAAGGTGACCGAACAACTTAGACAAGAGGGCCAGTAAAGGAATGCACCGTGATGGCTTGAATGATAACTTAAATGACCAGCCACTAGGTAGAGCAAGTCATCCTAAGATTAAAATGCCAAAGGTTTAAAAGTAAAGCATTTGAAAACAAGGTTACAGAGGTAAAACCATAAACCCTACCTATGGGAAACATGTGACATGCCATTACTGAGCACAAAGGGACCTCAAAATGTCAAAAAAAATTAGGGACTCCATTAGTGGCTCATGCACAGGGATTCATACCCTCGGTGGGTATGGCGAGAAATAGATCACTTGGTGAAGTAGACCAACATAGAGGAACTCACAAAAGAGTAGGATCTTGCCTGGACATGGAAAGTAGATGCAACAGAAAGAAAACAAGCCAAACCTATATACAATATTTACAAAATATACAATGTACATAGAAATATAACCTATTTCAAGAGAAATAGGGTTTCAGGAACTATCCATGTAGTGGAAATTCCAGAAATTCACTTGTTAGTGATTGTAAAAAGTAGGAATCTTCCCCATGAGTATCCGCAATAAGATAAGGCCCAATCCATAGGGAATCAAACTTCCCATGCTTTCCTTTGTCCTTCGGTCTCACGTTCCACATCAAAACCATACATCCTACCTCAAACTTCCTCTAAATAGCCTTTTTGTCATACAAGTGCTTGACTTGGACTTGCAACCTCTCATTTCTTGTGGGTATGTGCAGGATCATCATGGAAAAAATAGGCCCTTAAGTTGCGAAAAATTTAGAAAAATCAGAGTTAGGCAACTTGACATAAAGATTTGAGTAAGTTATCTATATTATTTCAAAAATATGTAAGAATAGAATCTATAGAAAATTGAATGTAGTTTCTAAACTACTAGGTTTATTAAAAAAATCTATTTGGTGAAAATTTAAAATTTCAATGTAGTAGTACTTAAATTTTAGGAAAAATAAGAAGTAGGTGTCTTTCTGACCACTCTAACCACAATAAAATGATAATATTTTTTATAAGATTTTAGATATAAGTAGAGGACTCGTGTCTCAATGTGATCCTTATTTTTTTGTAATTTTTTCCAAGTAAATAATTAATTATGAATTTTTTATTACAACTTTTTAAAAATATAAAAAATCGTATGTCTTACCACCTTAACTTGGTCAAAACTTCATGAAATTCATTTTTTTTAATCCTATAGTATGCAAAGCATAGAATGTGATATAGTTTGAAAGCTATAGATGTTTTTCAATCAACCTATCAATCAAGACATTAGTTGTAATTCAAATAGAAAATGAATAATAAATATTTATTTAATTCAAAGTAAAGCATAATTTATATTGGTGGAAAGCTGAGAATATCCTTTAAAAACCCTTTTTGTTTCATCAATTTTGGGTTAAAAAAAGTCGTCAGCCACATACCCTACACATACCCATCATATCACCTCTTTTTGGCCCATCATGATCATGCACATACCCTTGTATGAGTTTCTCTTCTCATCTCATCAAGCTCAGTTAGCTCATCCATCTGATGTTGCATCTCATCACATATATCCTCATCATATTCCTAAACAAATTTATACATTTTCATCAAATTATTTTTTGGTATTCTGTCCTCAACCCCATACACCAAGTTAAAAGGGGATTGTCTAATGACTTTCTTCACAGTGGTCCTATCTTCCCATAATTCCAATTGCAATTTAGAGTCCCAGGCTTTCTTATTCTTCTCAAGCACCCACTTGATAATCTTTATAAGGCTTTTATTACTGGACTCATCTTTCCCATTCCCTTGGGAATGGTATGGGGGTGAATTAGATACATTTATGCCATGCTGGTTGCAAAAATCCATAAATTCCTTAGACCTAAATCACATAGCATTATTAGAAACAATTCTCTTAGGAACACCAAACCTACTCAGAATATTATTCATCAAGAAATCAATGAAAACTTTACTGGTTGCATTTCTGGTAGGAACAACTTCAACCCACTTTGTGAAATAATCAGTTGCAACTAGAATCCAGGCATGCCCACCACTAGACTTCACTGAAATTTCTCCAATAAAGTTAGTACCCTAATGTTGGAAGGGAGCTGGTGCTGAGATTGACCTAAGTGGTAAGTTCCCTGAGAGCTTTAGTTTTCCAGTAAACCTTTGAAAAGCATCACATTTCTTCACAAATATGTGTGTTTTTTTGAACACCATGGGCCACTAAAAACCTACTCACAATACATTATATGTAGTAGTCTTGGCCATGTAGTGACCTCCACACACTCCATTATACATTTCAGTTAGAAAATATTATGCTTGGTCACCGTCCACACATCTAAGAAGCACACCCTCTAAGCTTCTCCACCAAAGCTCACCATCAATGATAACATACCTAATTTCCTATAGTTTTAGATTTCTCTTCTCATTATTAGGCATGCCATCAGGGCATTTCATGGTCTGCAGATATTCAAATATCCTTTTGTACCAGCCACATGTCTGTATATCACAGATGGGAGTAATGTTTCCTTGTTCAACTTCATTAGTTTGGTTTTCCTCCAAATTAGTTTCAGCCATGAGCTTGGCTAAACCTTGGCCTCATACCAGCTTCATAATTTGGATATCTATGTTGAACTCTTGGATTATGTTAATCCATCTACATCTCTAACCTATAGTTTCTTGTTGAGTGACCAGTCAAATATTTTTTGAAATTTTTAACATCCTTAACTAAGGAATAAGCTTATTTCTCAGTGGTCTCATACTTGAGCTCAGCTGCTTGCAAAGACTTGCTGAAAAAAGCAATTGGTTTTTCAAAGCCTTCATCATTTTTCTATCACAAAAATCCCACTATAGTATGAAAAGAGGCAAATGTAAACAATTGGAATGGCTTAGAATAGTCTATAGTCTTCAAGATAGGTGCGACTTTAATAGCATCCTTGATGGCTTGAAAATATTTGAGAGGCTCTTCTGACCACACCAACTTTTCTCCTTTCTTAAGAATCTTCGAGATAGGCCTAACAATCTCTACAAAATTAGTCACAAATCTCCTTAGAAATTTTATCTACCCAAAGAAATATTGAATCCCTTTAACATTATTAGGTGGTGTAATTTTATTTATTGCCATGACCCATTCAGGGTCAATCCTGACACCATCTTTCAAGACAATGTGCCCTAGCAACTTACATTCCTTGACTCCACAAGCACATTTCTTGTGGTTCAACAAAATACTATATTCTAGGGCTCTAATGAAAATTCTCTCAAGGTGTGAACAGTGATCCTTCTCCTTCTTACTATGAGCAGTGAGGTCATCTTGGTAAATAGCAAGAAACAAATCTATGAAATTAGCAAAAGCAACATCCATGGCTCTTTGGAAAGTGGCACTAGCATTTATCTGGCTGAAAAGCATCCTCACATAAACATAAGTCCCCCATGGTGTGGTAAATGTTGTTTTGTACTATTTTGATTCCCTCACCATGACCTAGTTATAACCTAAAAATCCATCCATCATAGAAAGCAATTCACAACCTATTACCTTTTATAACATTTCTTTCATGTTAGGTAAGGGGTAATTATCTTTCAAAGATGCAACATTAAGGTTCCTAAAATCCACACACAATCTTAAATCGCCATTCTTTTTTCTGACTAAACCAAGTTGGACACCCATGAATAATGCCTTATGGGTTTAATAATTCCTACATTGATGATTATTCATGCATACATCCTTAGTAAGGAAATTAATATAGTCCTCACATGGGGCTTCATTTTATTGCCTATGTACACCTTTTTTAGTACATTTTCTGTCCCAAGATTTATTTCTTCTAGGTCTTTTTTATGTGTAGATGCTTTCTTGGCATTTGATCTATCTAGGCCATCAAAGACCCTTTCTAGTGCAACTAGTCCCTTGGGAATCTTATTTGTTTTCAACTAAATTATCTCATTCCTGAACAATGTCTCATTTCAATCAACTTCCACCACATATGAGCTAAATTCAATCTCTTGACTCTCATATTTGTCAACACAATGCAAGAATCTCAAAATGTCATTATCATCATCAAACACTTGCCAATTGAAAATGTTGTTAGGAACTATAGGTTGTGTCTATACCTCAATTCTTGAGACACCATCAAATTTTACATCATCTAGCTTAACTGCAATGTTAGCTAGCAAATATGCTCTAACATTTTGTCCTCTCTCTATCCAATCTATACCGAAGGCATCAAATTCCTCAATAGTGTCTCAAACCTCATTCCTATATTGTCTCAACCTCTTGTCCTTAGTGAAAAATATAGACCTGACTTGGGAGACTACTAGCTGAAAATCCCCAAATACTTTTAATAATGTTATCCCATGTTTAGAAGCTAACTTCAAACCAAGTAATAAATCCTCACATTTAGCAACATTATTTGTACATGCAAACTACAACAAGAAGGAGTACTTGAAAGTATTACTTTAGGGAGAAATAAGAATATCCCTTGCATCTGATCCCTCTTTCAAACAGGCTCCATCAAAATACATAGTCCACAGAGCATCTTCCTATGGTGTTTGCAAGACCTCTTTAACAATTTGTGTAGGCTTAACTTCTTCTTCTTACTTCAACTCTTCCACATGAAAGGTGTCTATGCCAGTGTCCACAAATTTAATTATTGGGGGATCCTCTAGCTCTTCAATGTGCTTAATCATATGTCTAAATCTTGATTCTCTAGCAATTTTGACATCCTTCTGAATAATTTAGAATGTAGAAAATGATAAATCACAATGAATACTTCCTCCCATGGAAGCACACCATTGTCTTGACAGTAGAATTCCATAAGTTGGTGGAATATCCACCACTATGACACCAGTTTATATGGGACTTTATAAATTACCCCAATAACATGGACCTCTCTAGAATCCATAGCATAGCACTTTCCATAGGTGCTATCAACCTTCAATCCCATTTCCTCCATTATCCTAGCTAGCATGAAATTATTTGAAGCATCATAACCTGTCATACAATTCCTGAGTAGTTTCCCATCAATGATCAAGCTTAGAAAGAAAGGTTTGACTAGATTGGTATTTGCAATAATAGTGGTTCCCAAATAAATCTCAAGATTGTCATTAATTATTTTCCCTACATTAGTATATTTCTCTCAACTGTTACTTGTTTCAGGTGCATCAGCCTCTACTTTTTCTTTTCTACCTCTGGTAATGCTATTAATGTAAGCTACCATTTTGTTCTTATGCTCATCAATCTTCATCATCTCTAGGAATGGAATATGACCCGGACTTGAGACAAAACCTGAAACATGTCAATGGGAGAATAACTTGGTAACTCAGGAAGTATTATTTCCCGAGGAACTACCTTATCAACTTGCTTATCAATCTTTTCAACTGTAGGGTTCAAATCCTTGGCCTTCAAATCCTGATGTACAACTTCAATATAGTATTTGTTTTGCTACCTTTCTTGTCCCAAATTCTCATTTCCTTAGCTTCTTTGGGCTTGGTCTCTTCCTTCTTATTTTATATCTTAGCATTGTTCTCTTTAATGAACATGCCTCTAGGATTTCCTTGGTTTTCACTCACCACCCTATTCCTCAGATGAAGATCACTTCTTGCTTGAGCTCTAGTAGCCAATGCAATTGTATATCTCTTGATCTCCCCATTCAAAGGTCTTCTCAGAGGAACATTATCTAACTAAAGAGTGTAAGAAATGTATTCATCTTCTCTTTCTTCATCTGAAAGCACTTGTTGATGGTGTAAACCCATTTTGTGTCTTTGTACATCCACATCATTTGTGTCAGAATCATCACTAGAAGTATAATCACCACACTCCAAGTCTAATCTAGTCATGAATACATTTTCCATCTCATCTGTATTATGAGGAGAATCAGACTCCCCTCGATCATCTTGAGTTTCTTCCAAAGACCTCGCAAGTACACATTGTTTTGATGAGTGAGGCATCTCACACACTCCACACAATGGTAGGTATTCAACAAAATTTGTGGTATTTTTATGCAAAGGGTCAGGTGTAGGTTGAGAGTTCTTCTAATTATTTTGAATTGGCTTCCCATTATGCCAATTGGTATGATAAGGATAATCTTGAAGCCTTGGGGGCCTCTCATTTCTCTAGAACTAGGGTTTTTCATTCTTTGCATGTTTCTACAAAAAATGAGAACTTTATCCAACTTTTCATCTAGAGTTGTAGCTTTAATTGCTTTCTCATTTTGAGCTTTTGAGTTCTTCGAAGGCTTAAGGTCATCCCTTCTTCCAACTTTACTAGAATCCCTTCTATTGTTTTCAATGTTTACTGCCATCTTATAGGCTTCCCTCAAGGACTATGGATTCTTGTCCCTAAGAAAATAACACATCTTAGAGTCATATGCATTACAGTACACAACCAAACATGCTCTTGCATTAGGCCTCAAGAATCTAGGAACTTTATACATTTCCTTCTAGAACCTTACATTAAACTCAGTAGCCATCTCATTATGCCCTTTTGTGATGTTATTAAATTCATTCAATCCAAACCATGGATCGGTTTGGTATCCATATTGCTCTCTAAAGATTTGAAAGAATGAATCCTTGGAATCTATGCTTTCATCTATCTAGCTCCTATACTAGTCCCTTGCATCCTCTGTTAGGGATTGCATAAAGTATTTCATAGCCACATCCTCATCCCACAATTCAAATTCTTCTACAAAACTCTAAAAAGCCTTTAAGTGGTCTTCACCATTGAGGGCACTATTGCTAATAAATTTGGGCACATGTTTCCTGGAATTATCTAGTACTGGATTGGGGTATCTTGGGATGTTTTCAAAATATAGCTTCTTGTACCTATCAATGTGTAACAGTCTTCTTCCACCAAGCCTTTCGTACTTATCTTGGCTATCATGATCCCTTCTTATATCACTACTATGTCTAGACCTCCTATGTTGGGAATCATGTTGATCATTAAAATGAACTGTTCTAGTTTTATCTTCTAGTTGTGAGGAAGAACTAGAGGGGTTGCCAGTAGATGGTGACTTTTCATTTATATGTGGACTTGAGGATGATGTATGGACTTGAGGGCTTTGGATCTCAGGGATAAGGTCCTTCAATGTGGATTCCAGGAAACCAATTTTACTCTTCATTTCTTTATTTATAGCAAGTAACTCCATCTCCTTCATCTTCCTATCTAACTCTTCATTTTCTTTCATTAATTTTTCCATCAATAGAATAGAATCACCTTGCAGTGTATCTTTCTTGGAAGGACCTCCTTTATTGATTTTTACTCCTTCATTTTCCTTTTTTCTCCCCCATGGGTTTTTTTCCTTTGTTAACATTATGGAACTTATG
>VDFB02143306.1:0-69558 GCA_007258455.2 Sequoia sempervirens | reverse complement strand
AAAATAAATAAAACCACATGGATTAAGGTAAAGAATTAAGATTTATTTAAATAAATCACCATCAAGGTAAAGACTTAAGATTAAGGTAAAGGACTAAATAATGAAAATAAGACACATGTAGATATGTAACCTTGATTTTTCAAATTGGGTGTTAAAATAGGAGGTTAGGGGTTGTTTAGAGTGCCTCCTATTACATATATAAAGGTGGAAAAAGAGAAGGAAAGGTCCCTAAACTAATTTAGGTTATGAACAACTCAAGAATGAGTGTCAAAATGGGTAAATGATGAAAACCATGTAGTTTAATTCAAGTAAAAATTATACTAGATTCTATTTATATATTAGGATTATTGTTCTAGACAAGGGTGCTCAATGGAGCTCATAAATATCAAGCATATAATTAATTAACTAATTCATCAATAAGTAATTTATTCTTCTAAGTTTTTATGGGTCTAGAGCTTTATCTTTTGGGGTGAGGGGAAGTTTCCTCATAGGTGTGGTTGTTTCCCAACAAGAGTATATCTATAGAGCTAAGGTATATTGAAAAAGAATACATGTAAATTAATCAAGTATGACATAGAATTTAATTTAAAAATATGATGACATAAATTGATTTATCTAAATTTTCAAATTTCATGATAAGAGACACAAGTTCTCTATAGTGGGAGAAAGTAGTTAAGAAGAAATTATAAGTTTAACAAGTTAACATTAATTCATAATCCCATTCATTGTTTTCAAAGAATACTAAAGTTTGAAAAATTAATAGAATACATGTTCAAAGGGACACATAGATATATGCTAGTGACCTAATTGCAATGTACAAAATAAACAAATATGAGCTTGAGCTCTATTCACCAAAATTTGAGAACTTGTTTGATCCCCTTAAGAAATGCCATATTAGGACCCCTTAAGACATCGATTTACGATTTAGGGTGATGGGATGGCTTAAGGGGATCTATACATTCTAGTAAGGTCCTAAGATAAAATGGTTCAAGGATTAAGAGAATAAAATTTGGTGGAGTTTCCTAAGGCAACCAAATTTCATTTTAAGGTCCTATGACAAAACAAATGCTTTAGGGTTTAGGGTTTAGATTTTAGAGTTCAAGGTTTAGGGTTTGGGGAACTTAGGGTGAAGTTTGGGTGTCCCTTTGAATAATGGACTTGCAAGTTAGTGAGCAACATTTTCGTGTGGAACATTTGATTGAGATAGCTCTTGTTTCCCAACAAGAGTATATCTATAGAGCTAAGGTATATCAATTGTGAATACATGTATTAATCAAGTATGACATAAAATTTAATTAAATTTGAGGACATAAATTGGTTTATCTAAATTTTCAAATTTCATGATAAGAGACACAAGTTCTCTATAGTGGGACAAAGTAGTTAAGAAGAAATTATAAGTTTAACAAGTTAACATTAATTCATAATCCCATTCATTGTTTTCAAAGAATACTAAAGATAAGAATAAAAAATTAATAGAATACATGTTCAAAGGGACACATAGATATATGCTAGTGACCTAATTGCAATGTACAAAATAAACAAAGATGAGATTGAGCTCTATTCACCAAATTTTGAGAACTTGTTTGATCCCCTTAAAAAATGTCATATTAGGACCCCTTAAGACATCAATTTTTCATTTTAAGGTCTTATGACAAAATGAATGCTTTGGGGTTTAGGGTTTAGATTTAGAGATTTGATGACATGATTTAAGCATATTTATATGTCAAATAAAAAAAGTAAGAAACCTCCAAGGAGCCCTAATTTATGACACTACACAATGTGATAAGGATGTTTTATAAATTGGTCATTGAAGTGCAGCAATAACTAAAAAATCCTAATGTGAATTATTTGTAGCCTCAATCTCAATCTCAATTTCAATGAAAACTGCCCTGAATCTAGGTAACATTCTATAGATACTTCTAAAATTATGTGAACTATTAGGGTTTTAGGTTTACGTTTAGGGTAAATAGGGTTTTAGGTTTGCATTTTAGGGTTTAGGTCCAACGATTAACCTAGGTAAATTAGTTTTTAGGGACCTATGTTTTTTGGAACCTAGGGTTTCTAGGGTTTTGATTTCTAAGTTTTAAAAATGTGTCTAGTTTAGGTTTAGTTTTTATGGTTTTCAATTTACAATTTAACATTCTTTGTTTCGTTGCTATTTTTGGTTTTTTAATTGCAATTTAAAAACTATAAAATATTGAACAAAAGCAAACTAAACAAACAAAAATGCAAGATATAAAGCAGAAAAAGGAAGAATTCAACCAACCTGGAGGTCACTGAGGTCGGTTGTGTCGATGGGAGGAGGTGGCAGTGAAAATTTTCTTCGATTAAGGCCTTTGAAACATGTATGCGATTTGGTCTCTTCTTGTCTGGCGCAAACAAAACTTGTAGTTAAAATGAATACACAGTCACTAATTTAAAAAAAAAAATACGTCTAAGAAACACGTACGCGTTTGCAACTCACATACCCGATGTGGAATGCATATTCGTTCGGATTTAGGCTTGGATACCTGATCCATTATGCGTATGCATTTTTTGAAAACACATACGTGTTTCGTGCAACTTTTTTTGTTTTGGCTGAAACTTCCTCTCTTCATGTACCCAACTTCTTGCTTTTACCCAAAGTGTAATAGAGTCCCATTTTATATTGTGATTAGAAGGGACCAACTATGTGTGTTCAAAGTGTTGTTTTATGTGTTCTCATTTTTTTAGATTGTTTGAATCCCAATTTATAGATAGAACAAATATTGTTAATCCTTTCTGAGCTTTATATGTAATATCATAAATTTTTGAAGTGATTGTTGTGGTTTTATTCAAATTGGATAAGCTTACAAAGGTTGCGATATTTTTTTGAAATTTATATAATATAAATTCGAACAATTATTAAACACAAAATTTAGCATTGTGCATAATGGATAGAAAGATAAATATTTATGACAATAGCTAAGCATTCTATTTGAATATTCTTGGAAGGCATGTGGTTCTTAGGGGAAATAGTTATATTTCATTAATCATAATCTAGTATTTTCTTGGGTAGATATATAATATTTAGTAGCTTAAGCTATTGTCATAACTTAATTAGGTAGATAAACTACCATTTGGAGTTTTCTAAAAATCTAGTTGACAGAAAAATGCCCCAAGTCTTCAAAAAAATTGTGATTCTAGTTGGTTGAAGCATTAATACCATCAAGAACCTTGATCTTATATCCCTTCATAAATATTTATTTCCCAATTTTTGTAGACTTCTCTTGTACCATTTATGTGCCACCTAGAAAGAGTGTTAGGTGCTTTGTTTTAAGGGAAGGGAAAAAAGACAAGATGGAAATGGATGGTGAAATTCCACCAAAGAAGAAAAATTTCCATGCATTCATAAGGTAGCTTTTGGATCAACACTCAAATAAAATTAGGTGTTTTGATGCACCCTCTCTTTGTAACAACCAACAAGTTGTTAATCAAGTTTTATCGATTCTTTATTTTATTTTATTTTCTTAACTAAGTTTATTTTTGGATTTGACTTTTTAATTCTAAAAAATTTATCACACCTTTTGTGTTGAGATGTTTAGAGGAAAAAATAAGTTATTGTGTCTTTTGTGTGGAAATTTTAGAGACTACAAAAGTGGTTCAAGCTTAAATTTTAAATTTGTTCTCAATAATAATTTGATATGTATAAATTCCATTATTAGTAGTGTTAATGCTAATCAATAGTAGACATGAGGATGAAAATTAATTATGATCTGCTATCACATTAATAGAAATATTAAGAAGAAGAAACTATTACAATGCTATTCAAGCCATTGATTTAAAAAATAATGCATAAAAGTATAGTAGAAAAGAAGACTTACAATAAAAATGTGTAACTATAAATAAAATATGATATGATATTTGATTTTTGATATATGATTTAGAAACAAAAACCCATGGAAATAATATCAATTATCTAATGTAGTTAAATGTTTCCATTAATAATAGATTTATTGGATAGAGTGACCTGTAGAAAAATTATATTTCTAGTTTTTCTAATTAGAAATACAATAACATCCTACTATCATCTTAATAAGGGTTTTATATCGGCTCTATTATAGGTCTTAATCTATGCATGAAATCTACATTTGTAATTTTTTTAATTCCATTCTAAGTTGGTAGGTATGGATTATTTATATACAAGAGCCATAATAACAGTGAAATTTATGACAAGTCATCAATCCAATAAAATGTAATGATCAAAAGGGAAGAAAACAAAGGTTGCACCACTTAAAAAGGGCATGTCTACGAATGAGGATAGTCAAAGTTACCAATCAATTTGAGACAACCATGCTAGTTGATGAAGGATAAAAATAGTCATCAACCAATGTAAAGGACAACCATTCCATAGTCATATGCGAGAGCATGAGTCATTTACAAGCACAATGAAAGGAATGCAAACCTTTGGAGGCCTAGTTATCTGCAAGTAACTCATACACCCATCATCATGCATGAGTTTTTTCAAGATGAGAAGCCCACGTGAGTATAACGTGAGTTGGCCCAAGAGTTTGAAGCTAAATTTATGCAATTTGGGGTAGTGTGGAGGCCTAAAATTAAGGAATTTTTCCTTATATGCCCAACAAGTTGGAAAATCCATGCAAAGCATTTTGGGATAAATTTTCAAATCATCTTCATGCTTTTTAAAGAGGATCAATTCAATTTTAGTTGAAGCATATTTTAAGGAACATGCAAAGGTTAACAAGTAAAAGAGGTTAAGTTAGCTTTTCTTCATAAAGGTTTGTATGATGTTGCTTTTAGCTCACATCTACTTCAACTCTCCATGCACACTCAACATCTTCCATTAGGTGCAACCTCTTTTAGCTGAAGAGTTTTCTATAAGACATAAATCTTTCAACTCTTTTTAATTAGTTCTTTCTTTGCTTTATTTTTGTCTTATGAAAAATAAAGAGATTGTAACTCACCTTGAGATAGTTTCATATAGAGTAGCAACTTTTGTAATTTTTTAGTATTTTCAAATATTGTACAAGCAAAAACTCATTTTAACAATAAAAATTAGCATGTTTTCCTTTTTAATTTTCTTGTGTTAAGCATATTTGTAAATGATTTTGATCTAATTTTTGTGATTATAAATGTTAATACTTGAATTATGTCTCATAGCAATACATTTCTTTATAGAATAAGAAAAACCCATATAGGTCATAGGTTGTGTTAGCTATTTTCCAATACTTGTAGCCATGAAAACACATAGTTTTCCTTCAACAAAACTTGAAACATAACCTCCCTATGAAACTTTTTTGAATGAGTTTGAAATAATTGAGTTGTGTGAAGAATAAAGCAGTTTTTGAGAGAAATTATGAGGTAGGACAACAAGTACGAAGTCTTTTATCATTGGTGCATCACCTCCTAGGTCAAGTTTAAACTTAAAATTTAGTTTTCTATCCTTTTCCTATGAAACCAACAAGCTTTTAGGAGGTCCATCAAGGGAACCATCCCACTCTAGTGGTTCATCTTCACCATAGGCAACCCATAGCTTGAAGATGATCCAATGTAACTTCATAGTATAGTTGAGTTTCACACTTAGCTTAAGGGTGTTATCCTCAAGACAACAAGTACATGTTAAAGAACTCACAACTAGCTCCATGATGTGTGATTCCCCATGAGAAATGCAGTGAGGAGATATTTGTTGACAACAAAAACACATAGTAATTACCGTGACACTATAAAGGCTGGGCTTAAAGAGCACACACTAAGCTTTGACCCTATCCAAATTTTATCTTCGATTTTCATTTTTTGCTTGTTAGTCACAGTCACCATTACAATCATGGTTAAGTTGTAACTTTAAAAAAAAATATATCTCCTACCCAACTACCAATCATAGTCAATTAAATTTGATACTTTTTGATTATGTATCTCCCTCATATCATCAAGTATCCATCTCAACTAGAAAATACAAAAAAGCATTAGGAATTTGAGCAGACCAAGAATTGAGGAGCAAGATAGAGCAAGATCCAAGTAGAGATCAAACTTGTTATCCTCCATTAGAGAATGATATTGATTGGTTTGTTTCAACCTTGCTACATCCTAGTTAGCGAATCTTGATCTTGGTTCAAATTCCTATGCTAGAGGAATCATCTAAGGAAAAATAAATGAAATAAAAAACCCTATTGTACTAGAATGGAAAATAGGGACAACAAAATTTTGTATTAAACTAATCTTAAGTTTTAATTAATTTTTTTTATAGTATCTACACTTGAAGGATCTTTTTTATTCAATGTTTGTAATACATAATTTGTGTTAAACATTGACACAAATATGCAATAAGGCAACACATATTTCTTTGTGTATTTCACAAGATACATGTTGCATAGTTCCATGAAATCACAAACTTCTCCGCCTTGTTGCCTAATCTCAATCTTTCTATTGTATCATGGATGCAGTGCAATTGATATTTGATGTTTGTTGCTCTTGATGTTCGTGATAAAAAATAGGTTATAGGGATAATAAATAACAAGATACTAGTGTGTTTCTACAAGTTACTATATGTTCATTTTCCTAAAATTTTTATCCTTGGATTCTATGATAGAACCATTGTGACTTTTCTCTATTGATAAAAATATTACTAACAAAATCATTTAATGTATAAAGTCTCTTAAATGTATAGCATGATTTTTTTCTTCCTTCTATACCTCTTTCAAGTTCATAAGAGAAGGATTCTACCACCATTAGAATGAAGAAAATAGAGCCAGCACTCTTCAATCAAAAGATATAATGATAATTGTAGTGAATAATATTGTACAAAGGTATTGAAATGGGTATGCAATGTAGCTTAACAAGATGAATACCTTTAATTCCTTTGGAATTTATTTTATTTGTTGACATTCGTAACAATAATTTTAGAACTATGAAGTGTAGTTATAGTTTAATTTTTTACACTACAATTTCAATTCTTTTGCTTATTGTCTTTTATCCCATTTTCCTTATCTCTTGTCTATAAAAATTATTAATTCCTAAGAATTGATAGAGATATAATCTATGTTTTATTTTCATTCCTTATCAATCCTTATTGTTCACTTTTTTTTATGTTCATTAAAACATGATTTAGGATATCTTCGTACTTTTATATTTCATGTTGTTTTGTCGTAACCTTACTTAGGCTATGATAGTTGAAATTTATTATTTGTGGTGGATAGTTCTCCTTGATTTTTACTAATATGAGCACATGCTAGTAGGTGTCACTGACAAAGGGCTTTAATTTTTACAAAATTTATATTTGGATAATATTAGCAAGGTATGATACCTAAAAGTATTTCTATCATTATTATGCTCATGGTGTTGTGCTAGACATGTGATCACCTTCGGATCCAGTTACATATACATCCCTTAGAGGTTGTTAAGGCCTAAATTTGTTTATGGTGCATCATTGGTTAATATTATACTAAGGTTGAAGTTTTGCCAATGGAAGTAACATCATTAATTTCCTTTGGATCCAATTGTTCAAACATGATCAAGAAGGTTATAATATGTTTCATGAGTTATGTGTCAACCATTCAATAAAATATTTTCCTAGCAGCCCATGTATAATTTTTTTGTTCTAAGATATAAGTACTATTGTGTTGTTGCATAGAGGTTTTATATTATCTAACAACAATTCCACTTCTTATTCTAAGTCCATATGGAAATGAAAGTAATAGGGACACTGAAAAGTATTTTTTAAAACTAAGGATTTGTCAAAACTATTTATTTTAATAATGTGCCATTGCACCAGAGGAGGTGCAAGGGTTACGTTGATAGAAAATTATATAACTTGATTTCTTTAGTAAGGTCCATTTAAGAAAATATAGATATGTAAAACATGTCAAACCAAAACATTATGCCAACCAATAGATAGGAATCTCTTTCTTATTGAAGAAAAAAATTAACATGTGATTGAAATCAAAGCACTTCATCAACATAAGTTGTCATTTCTTTTTCTAAGATTTTATATTTATTGGACATGATCCAAAAAAATTATTGAGGGATTTGATTGACTTTTGATTGGAAATAAAGAACTTAGAAATATAGTGTGTTGTCTTCCTTAAAATTCCTTAAAAAGGTAACACATTTTGGTTCAGTTGCAATCAGATAATATCACTCTAGATAATATAAAAATAGCTAGCTTGCTTATAAATTCATAAACAGTGAATGTTGACATGAACTTCCCTCTCTTGCTTACCTTAAAACAAACAACTTTAATCTACAACTCAAAATATATAGTAATGTTCACATAGCACACACAAATTTAATAAACCTACATTTTTATTATAGTGATCTATTTTTCCATAACCTTTTACCAAAGAACTAAATCTCTATTGAATACCAATCAGCTATTATCTTTGAGGCTAACATGGAAATGGTAGCTTGCTTTGAATTTTGTTTGTACTACTTAATTCATATCTATTGTTGATTGGTTCTCCTTCCCTACTAACTCTCTTTGAGTAGTTAAATAATCTAAATAAAATTATCAATAAATATTTCAACTAGAAGATATGCCCAATGGATTGATTTTATCTTCTCTCTAGAGGCCTCTAATTCATATCCACCATGCCAAACGTATGACAAGTCTTATGATATTGTGAAAATTGCATTCTCACTACCTTCCCTTTTATAATAAAATTATGAATTCTTTTATTTTAAAATTACAAATAACTGAAAATTTAGAATGAAATTAGTGGTTTCACAGAACATGGTAGGTGTGTCATTGATTCTATGAAACTAATAGATAGCACAATATTAATAAGAAAACATCATCCTAAATATTCTTAAGATACTTTATTTTTATATTGAACACCAAGTGCATTTTCCATAAATAGTAATCTATGTTGTTCCTTAATTTTCTATTTAGCATGCTCTTCAAATCTCACTCTATTAAAAAGAGGAATTTGAGAACCATTTAACAAATTTTCTATCTAACATAGAGAACAAAATCATTTTTCAATAAATAATATGAAGCTTACAGGATTGCATGCATCAAGCAATCTTGCACCAAAATAGTTTGGGAAGCGTGAACAAGTTGTATCCCATGTTTCATGATGACTATGCTTAAGAAGAGAGAACGAGAACGAGAAAACACCCTGAGACAACCTTTGAGGAATTAAAAAAACCTTAAAGTGGAAAAGAGTTGGTCGAAAATTTCTAGAGCATACAACTTCAATAGAAATAAGTGAACACCATTAGTGGTTGATACCAGCTAGCTCCAATCATACCAAGGCTCTACGGTGGGACCCATTTTTTTGTCCATTTGCACCTACAAAATGTTCGAATGCAAGCTAAGAAAGTGCCATGTGGAGGGGAAAAATTAAAACAAGAACCATCAAAATTTACGAAGAGGATATTAGAACATTCCACATCAAGCTAATTAATAGGACCCACACGAAGCAAACACCTAGTAGTTGCATGACTACCACGTTTTTCTCAGTAGTATACTCCACGTTGGTTTGTATTTCCTTTTTCTCATCACCATGCAATATTTTGTTCAATTGAAGGCTTCAGGAATTTTTTCTTCTACTTTTTTTTCATTATGAATAGATTGAAGCGACAGTTGGAGGGTGACTAGTCTGGGGTATTAAAGAAGATGAAGCCTTAACTACCTTGCAGATGGTGAGCCATGCTAAAAGTTTCAATTTCTATTTAGGCTGCTAGGTATTGTGAATGCACTCCGCAAGAATGGTGTGAGGATATATTTTTTTGTTGCTCAAGCTTCAACTGTCCGTCGCAAGAGAGGGAAACTATCAATATAATGGATGGTGTAGACTTTCTAAAGAATATAGAGAACAACTTTAATTTATGTGGTTCTAACTATCAACATAATGGATGGTGTAGATTTTCTAAAGAATATAGAGAACAACTTTAATTTATGTGGCTCTATTTTCTATTCTCTACGAGTGAAGAAATTTTCTTGACAATTTCATGGTGCATTAGTATCTGTGGTGAGGAAGGAATCAGGTTTGCATGTCAAGAGAAAATATTGCTGAATGCTTCAATGAGACTTTAACAAAGAACAAAACAAGTCATCAGAGAAACTTTTAATATCTAAAAACCAAACCCGAGGTCATAAATGGCTTCAATAGGAAACATGCACTTTGTTGACAATCCCAGGTTATCTGTAGTAGGACACACTTTATTTTGTCTTATATTTTTGGAAATTATGTGTTCAATATATTTTAGGTGTACGTCAATGCCTGATTATGCTAGCATAGAAGGTAAAATAAAAAACAAAAAGTAAAATAGGAAACATACTTTGATATTTGTATTCTTCTATGTGCTTCGGCTGCAAACTCTCTATATTTATCCTTACATCATTCTATTTATAGACATTGTTAGGCAGTGATATAGAGTAAAATTATAGACAGTCTTAGGCAATCATATACAGTAAAATGCAGTTGGCAACTAAAAAATGCATTCAAAGCAAATCAAATCCTATCAACAAACTCTTCAAAGGATTGCTAGTAGCAAACAAAATATGCTAGGAACGATAATCTACATTTATTTTGCATTTATTGGACCATCATTCATTGAAATTAGTTTCAGTACTTTCTCTGATCTGCTCTTCCCATTAAATGAATAGTCTAGCACTTGCACCCATAAGAGGTTCAAGGAATACGCGGATATGAATGTAAAGGTAAAACAATAATGAATTTGAACATTACATAATTCATTATATTTAAATACAAATATGTATAATTAGATTATATAACTATTGTGGATGTCTTATAGAAAATGAAAAACAGAAATAATATATTATCTATGTACAAATTAAAACAAGTAAATTCATGTAACCGAGTAGTAGTCAACTTGCATCTATTAAAGTGAAATTAGTGCTATTTTTTTTTAAGCTCCTCTTTTGAAGTCTTTAAATTTGTAAGCATTGCAACACAATGTTGTTACATATGAGTGTACTGTCAGTTAAGTTGAACATTATATGATTCAATATATTTAAATTCAAATCTATATAGATAGATTGCATTATATAAATGTGGTGGATGTCTGCATCATTTTAAAACAACTAGATTCTTTTTGAACAAGTAAGAGTGAATTTGCATATATCAAAGTGAAATAAAAATATAGATTTTTTTTTACTAGTTCCTCATGAATAAAATTTATATGTAAATTCTACTAAAAAATAACAATATATATTTATATCAATAAACAACAATTATAAAAAAATGTTCCTATTGGTTTCTTTTGCAAGTTTCAAGTTATTTTTTTTCCTTTTTTCCTAGATCGGCTAAGTTTGACAGCAAGAGTCTCGGTTGTCAAAACTCAACCAAGGCTGTAGACTCTCGTACTCAAATCCGTGAAACCTTGCCTCAATACTATGCTTCAACACATAATTTGGCCTAGAGAACCTTGTGAGTTGTAATCATCATCAACAACAAACCCTGATCACTTGAAAGCTAAACACCAAATAAAGAAGCCTTTAATGAAGGAAAGTGCATGTTTTTTAGGGCTATAAATTATTAAAAATATTTTTCTGCAACATAACTGGGCCCATATCTGGTGGAGGCATATTGTCAGGAAGAAGATGCAAGTTACGAGCTACAGTAGGACTAAATCGTATGACTCATGGCCTGCACAATTTTTTAAGTTGATAAAATTATATTTCTTTTTGGCACACTGTAAATGGTTCTCTGTCACCACATTGCAGAATGGTAGAAGAGGTTATGCCTTTTACGTGGCATAGTAAAACTATAAGCTTGACACCTATCCTTTCAAAGAGCTGTGATTTTGCAGGCATATTATACATGCAACTGGAATGTGTCAATGATTTTCTTTTCCTAAAGCCCAACGTGTCCTTACAACATCTTACTATCTTTTCATATTTGTAGGTCTGTTTCAACGTATCGAGATGCTTTACATTCCCAAGCTTGGGGGTGGAATGGGACCGGACAGCCCACTATCTGCGATATCCAGAATAGCAAGGTTCCTTAGCTTCCCTATCTTGGAAGGGATTCCACCATCAAAGTCATTACCATAGCCTACATAAAACTTACGAAGCTTACTGAGATTTCCAAGTTTGCAGGTATGTTCCCTTGGAGCTCATTTCCCTGTACTCCGAGGTACTCCAGGTCTTCCCACTTACAATATCCGGGAGGTATACTCCCCGATAAATAGTTTCATCCCAGGTGGAGATGTCTCAGATTAGAAATCTGGCATACCTCGGAAGGCAATGACCCTGTTAAATTGTTGTTGTAAGTGTCCAAAATCTCCAAGGCCTTCAATCTGGAGAAATTAGAGGGAAAATTCCCAACAAACATATTATTGGAGATGTTGAAGGATTTTAGACCTATGGCATTGGTGATGTTTGAGTGGAATGGGCCTGTGAAGTTATTCGCTGCAACACTGAAATTGATGAGACTACTTTGAAGGGAATGGGCCTGTTGAGGACATGGCAGGGGCCGCAACACTTTGTAAGGGATATGGCTACAGAGAGGGGGACGCGCTGGAATTATCTAGGGTTTTTTAACTTTTTCATTCAACAGTATCCATTGCCTAACCGTGTGAAATGGGAGCTTTGATGCAGGTTATGTGTGTCCACAATAGCATAGGCTAGGGCAAACTGTCTATGGAGAAGTTGTAAATATAATCTGGATCATCTAGATTTCTCAAAATTTTGTTGTGCTAATTCGATTTCAAGACTTTCTAAAGGGGAATCGAATAGTAGATATAGGTCTATGCACGACCATAATAGAATTTGTAACCTTTTTTTGTTTGGTCTCAAGTGGGATGATCATGGTTAGAATGAAGTATGGTGCAAATAGATCAATTGAATATACAGGACACATATGATTTGTACTCTATGTGAATAGGTGGCATAGGTATAATTTTAGATGGTTTCAATGTTTAAGTCTGTTTTCAGAGAATATGAGTTTAGTTCATGTGGGAGCAGAAGCGTCTTCCAGATGATCTGGGGTGGATCAAAATGGTAACAACTAATATTGCAGCAGGGAATTCGTCAGATTTGAATTGTGGGTTAGCCGAATAGGGTCTCTTCGGTTAGGGCCTTCGCATATTATGATATACAAATATTTTTCCAAGTGGCTGCAGCAATGTAAACTATGGTCTAGTAAATTTTCTCTGCTCTCGAAGGCTTGCTAGTTGTGTCTCTATGTGTATGAATCTTCTCTGTATTGTGTTGATCAGGTATGTTCTTCCAGTCAACTTTTGTATCCTGCTTTTCATGTACAAAATATTGAACATGAAACTTTTAAAAGTCAATCAAATGACTTTGAAGCTTCACACTCTCCAAGTTTCCATCTACAAGAGTCACTAGAGAAAGTGATACCAAGTGACATACAAAAGCTATAAAAAGGGAAAGCTGATGATTCACAATTAAGAATGATTGGCAGACATTCTTTTATCAGCCTCTGTTGTCTACATAGCAAGTGGACCCTCCTGCCAGGTAGGCCAAGGCACATGAAATTAAATAGTAAAAGCACTAAAGAAACAAAAAATGCTTAATAAATCAAAACTAAAATGAAGTTATCCGGTTGAATATGCAAGAAATTGAAACCTTAAATCTGAATATCCTTTGAGTTATTGTCCAAAAGTTGCAAACATGGCTACAATACTTAGATATTAATTTTCCTACTTAATTACACTTTTGTCTACTATGTTTTATAGATCAAAAAAGGAAAGTAAACCAAAAGGGAGACAAAGCATGCATTTTTCTAGATCAACATGAAAGAAAAAACTAAAACAATATACAGATGTCATGGAAAACAATGCATATACCGTTTGAAGCTATGTCTCTTAGCTCCTTGTATGCCCCAACTCCAAAGCTAGCCTGTAGGAAAAAACAGAATAGTTTAACCAATTATTCTATGACTCACTCCAACGGCATTTTCCAAGCTTACATAGCAACCTCTGCACTGAGTTTAGTAACGCCTTTCGCAGTGTTATTTTCCTATATTCCTCAGTGAGTTAGCACAGTTTAACAACTTCAATACCAAAATTTGAATTTCCTATATTCCTATTATAAAATATCTACATCATACACCGACTACAGTTTAGTCGGTGTATACTGTAGTCGGTGTATGATGTAGATATTTTATAATAGGAAGATTTGATTTTAGAAGATACCAAAATCGGATTTGATTCGGAGATATAAGGGAATATTAAATGCAAGATATTTTGAATGAACAAATAAGTTTTGATTTTTCTACGGTAAAGTTTTTTTTTTCTGCCGTAAAGTTTTTATGTAAGCGGTTCGACTCTGTAGTTTACCGGCAGGGAAACTTGTTTCCAGGCGTGAGTGAGATGTGAAAACTTCACACTATATATATAGCCTATCGGCTAATAACCTATTTTATCTTATAAATGGCAAGAGCAGAAGGCCATGACACAATGTTTTCTTGTATCTGCCAGTTGAGATTGTTACTTACTGTACACGGAAGATACAGAATCAAAAAAATCTCAAATTTAATTGGTTGGGGGGGTAGACGGATTTTAAAAAAAGTCACAACTTTACCATGAGTGTTACGATGACAGTGACTGACAAAAGGAAAACCGAAATTAGTTTACCACTATAGGCAGGTACTCGCCGGGACGACTCTAGTTTACCATCAAAATTACTCTTTAGAGATCTTATAGGTATTCACACTAACCAGCTTACCAAACCTTACAGTTTTCCACGGATTTCAGAAGGCTTTATGGCATCTTCTGCAAACTATTTTCAAATCCACCGACTCATAATAAATATCCTTATCGTGTTTTAGCCTCACCAATTGATATCTGAACTCACAGCTTCGAAGCAGCGGGCGAGAAATTGAGCTTGTTCTTGGCAAGTGTACCATTTCTTCGTCTGCATGCAGTATAGCGTGGGTGTTCAGAGTTTCTCACGTTCTGCCTTTTTTTTTCCTTACAGTAGGCTTTCTATTTATTTTTCCTGTTTTGCAAACTGTTTCTTAGGGTTTACATTGATAGGAAAGCAATCGGTTACTGATTGCTTGTGTGGTATTGTTATACAACCCAACGTATTAGTGTTTGCAGGGCATGTGATTTATTCAGTTGCGTTCTGTTATATTGGATCTCAAATGTTGTACAATGATTTTACGCGGAGTCGATGGTTTTTTTTTTTGAAATTTATTTATTTATTGCGGAGTTAATCAGTTCGAGAGCTGGGGTTTACAATAATCCGAATATCGGATAGGGTTTAAAGGGTTTTCGTGTATTAGGGTTTGAGAGTAGGTTGATTATTGATTTAATTGTTTTGTATGGTAGTGGGGATTTTACAAAGACTTTGAAATGTTGGTACTGTTTTAACGTGATTGTACGGAAAATCGTTGTATCATTTTTAACTTTACAGTGTTTATTTTTCATTGAAAGTGAATTAGGGTTTGGAAGATTGGGAGTGTTAAGAGTTTGGAATGCTGCGAGTATTAGGGTTTAAGATTATTTCATTCGCTGTTTTGTTTAGTAGCAGGGTGTAAATTTTGAAGGTGTAAATTTTGAAATGTTGAACTGTTTTTACAAGATTGTACGGGAGATCGTTCTGTTATTTTTCACTTTACAGTGTTTGTTTTTAGTTGAAGGTATTCTAAGGTTTGGAAGGTTGTGGGTTAGCAGCAGGGTATAACATTTTTGAATAACAGTGCTAGAGATATTTTGTACAATGTGTTGCATGCATAAATGCTTGAAGACAGTTTCAGTTAATGTCCTCAATCTGTACTTGTTTTGGTGATCAGAAATTTTGTGGGTACTTTTTCCGGTCAGATTTTGATTTTTATTGAGCATTAAGTGCGAGGAATGAAGTTTTATGTATTTGCATCTAGAGGTGGTCAAACTTCTTTGTTAACTGTTCTCTATCACCATTCTATACAAATCATTCATATTTGAATTTGATTTGTATGGAATGGCGATTAAAGGTCTGTTAACAAATTCAAAGTGCGGAATCGGTCTTCTACGTTGAACGTGATAATATCTGCACTGACATAGGTGGCGTGGGTGGTCGATAAATGTGGCACTACTTGGTTGGATGCAACGACTCAGCTGTCGGAGAAGGTAAGAAAATTATAATATTTTCTGAGCTCTATTGTTGAGTCTGTTAAGGCTGCTCAAATAATATTGTGTGTATATATTATTGCAGGCGTGTACTTCCTTGATTGTGCCAAGCGCGCATAAGTGGATCCTGCCGCATGGTACGAGCAGTTTTTGAACTTGTAAAAACAAGTATTGCAGCTTAATCAATCGAATTTGCTTTTCCTCTGTACATCACAACCGCCATTCTTGTGGCTTCTCCAGTTCCATAAAGTTCAAACAAAAAATTTCTTTCAAATAATTATATGATTGCTTTCCAGAATTAAATCCTTTGTATGTGGATATTTCCAAATAAAATACTGCCTTTCAAATAATTGTATGATTGCTTTCCAGAATTAAATCCTTTGAATGTGGATATTTCCACATAAAATATTAGAGTTCAAACCGATTCTAATTGTTTTGGAAAAATTGTGTTTGATTGTTTGTGTTGGGTCATTATTTTCACATAAATGGGATCTTGACCTTTTTTCCCATTTAAATTTTATATTTTTCATATACTTAATGTAACTTCTTTTTATTTTTATTTTGTTATTAAATTTAGATCAATCTTATGTACCAGAGTTCAAATCAATCCCACAATTCAGTTTTGAAATTTAAATTTTTTTTGCCTATTTTTCCTAGTTTTTGAATCAATTTAGTATATGTTTGCACAATTTGTTGCTATATATCTGTATTTAAAGGCATTCATTTGTCCATTTAAATACATGAGAGAGGGTCTCCTTAAAATCATAAGAAACTCAATCCTTAACTTTATGATTTAATACAATTCTATAATAAAGAATTCATTTGTTCTATTGAAAATACCTTTTGACACAAGAGGTTCTAAGCTAAGCTTTATAATTTCTTTGATTTGCAAAATATTATCAATGTGAACCTACAATTCTCATCTAAATTTAGCTAGAATATTTTTTATTAGGTAAGAAAGCCCACTGATTCTATCATGTAGAACCATAGCATGTGTAATGATATTTGACCCTTGCGACATAAATTATTCAGCCATTGCTTTATAGCATTTGAAATATATTTCATTTCTTCAATGGTTGAGGCATCTTCTTGAGAAACTATGATAGGGGCAACAATTGGCACATCAAAAGATTGGAGAAGTCCAACCAATTATTAAAATCCCTTTGACTTCCCTTAGGTTTTTACTGAGGATAGAACTCATACACATTCTTTTAAACCACTCCTACACACACTACTCCATTTTTGGTTGACTCAAGAAAAATAGCTCTCATTGTCATTAGATAAACAATGTAAGAAGTCATGGATAACTTCCTAGTTTCTTGAACCTTATGAGCACAAATGTCACATGAGGGTTTTGAAGGATTGTGGGATTTCAGCTATTCAAATTAGAAGTAAAAGTATCTATATAGAAATGATGCAAACAATATGAACAAGTGAGTTCCTAGAGGTGTAGAAGGAAATATTTGAATCAATAAAATGATGTGTTAGTTAATTCCTATGTGAAGAGTTCCTAGAAGTGTAGAAGGAAATATTTGAATCAATAAAATGATGTGTTAGTTAATTCCTATGTGAATAAATTTTTGATCAAAATTTTAAAAATGTGTGTGCATGAATTTATATGGGAGACAAATATCCTACAAAGAGCTATTGAAATGAAAGAATTCATTTGATTAGTTGCAAATGAGGAGATGCTAATAATTTTTATAAATGACTCATTCACATGTGTGCATTAAATGTCTTTAGGTTTTCATGCTTTAGTTGCTTTTATGGACATGGGCATCATAGATGCAAATCCTATAGATGGGAGTTGAGATCCTAAAAAATGAAGAAAGTAGAGTAATAAGATTTAGAAATCCACTTATAATTTATAACTTAGGAGCTCATGTACGTGATCTTGGAAAAAATATACATGGAATTCTCTCGTCACCATGCAAGCATTGTGAAATACAAGATGTTGATATAAGTTGACAATTTGCACCTTTTGAAAATGTGTATTGGGATTCCACTTTATGTGAACTTTGTAAGGTGGCAAGGTTAGAAGGGTTAGAAACATGGTGTGGAAGTGAAAGGTGAGTTTGCATGCATGCACATCAAGCCCACCTTTCCACTTGTTTTTCTTTATTGTAAAACTTTGGAATGTGAAAACATGATTATATTTTTTAATTTGTGCATAGTTTCATATCATATTACAAACTTGTTAAAATCAAATGTATAAGTTTCACAAAATGGAGAGGTGAGAATGTAAATCAAGTTTGCAAGTGTACAAAAATGTGCATTAGTTCCATAATTCTAATTAGTTGTGCACTTTACAAAATTGTAGCATTGTAAAGAAATAGTGTGCACTCACAAACTAACTGTCATGTACACAATGGGCACAAACATATGCAAGATTTGTATATAACAATTATAAAATATTAAAAATATGGGACCAAGTTGGGTTTGCATCACTTCCATCTTGGATCTTAAGTTCAATAATTAATGTTGTATCCTTGTAGGTTGTAGGACCAATGAGAAAGTTTGCATAAACCTACAAAGATGCAAGGGAACTCCGCATTTCCATAAAACACTTGAAGACTTTCAAATTTTAATTTTTCATTCTTCCAAATATGAATCTAAAAAAATTTAGAGTGTTTTGTAACTAAGACCATGTTGATGAGACAATTCAAAGACCATATTAAAAAAGAGAAAAAATTGACATCACAAACTCTAATAAATGTGGTTACATCGTGTGAGAGTGAAAACTTCAACTATATGGAGAAAATCACAAAGTTGAGACCAAAACTAGCTCTAACTAGGGAAAAAGACTACAAGGATATAAGTGAAACTAGAATCTCTAGTGAGAATAAAGTCTAATTCATTGGGCCATAAATGCAAAACTAAAAGTTATACAAACAACAAATAAGAGTCTATATGTGGGGACTCCCTAATGTAGTTGAAATTACCCTCCTCAAAACCCTTCAACAAGAATCTATCTTTTATTTCCTTGCAATTCATGTGGGATCTTGGGTGTCTAGCTAGTGATGCAACATCTAAAGCTCTTAAAATATTCTCTTCCATTTTAGATTTAGCAACTAAGAATATTTTATTTTTATATAGAATGAGACCATTTTCTACTAAAAATATGCTATCTTCCATAGTCCTATCATTGATGTTAGTAGAACATATATTATTAGCATATCTTACCATAATGGAAACCTCACAATTAGTAGAAATAATAAAAGTGAAGAAACAAAATGGGCATCCCAAAAAGAGCATTAACAATTATATTGGAAGAGCTTATTCACTGATGAAAGAGAAATACTTCATCAACAAAAATGTTTTCTTTTGCTTTGTTTGTTTGAATTTTTTTAGTAGCTTTTGGTTCACACCATCTCAAAAGAAGGATTTGGAATTTATCTTGCATGAGTCAAGGCTATACAACTTTCTCTAAACCTACAAAAATATTTTGTCATCTCTAATATATGTTTTATAGAAAAATATAAATTCTACGATTTTTTTGCTATACTATTGATCACAATTTCTCACATTAAAGTTATGATTTGTTCTATGTTATTATAGATTCAAGTGCAAGTGAATAAATTTACACTTGAGGTTGCTCAAAAACAAGTTTCTTTGGATCACTAAGGTGATGCCCCTTGTGTTATTGCTAGGATTTCTTGGCTCCCACCTTCTCTCAAGGCAAGTCTCCATCTTGAGGGCATCATTGAGGAAGTAGTCATTTAGCTTGTGGCAATCAGGATACCCACTCTTAGGCTTCCACTTCTCCTATTGGAAGAGATCATTCTTAGTGAGGCTAGTGACATCCTATTAATCATCACTTTGCTTCTCCACCACCTCATGATGGTGGGAATATAATTTAGTCTGACCCCAACAAATTTCTTCAATTAACTCTTGGTATTTATCCTATTCATGTGGTTAACACAGATAATGTTAAAGATGATGATGAATAAGACTCTGCCACGAACACTTTAGACTTGTCAATGTATTGTATGGGGCAAATCGTATGACTAGGATTGCCCTTATTTTACTCTTGCTCTCAATGTTCAATGGTTAATATTTGTTACTTTCGTGTTTCATGTCTTAATGGTCTAGATTGTAATCTCATATGAAATCTAAAAGAATGACTATTTCCATTTTTTTATAAATATATGTAAGTATTTTAGAAACATAATATAAACACTATTAAAAAATAGATATTTATCTTTTATAATTTTATGAAAATAATAGACAATAATAAAAATAAACTATGCCGATAAGAGCGTGGTTCGGTGGTCAAGTCGCTTGGTTGTAGTGACGGCCACCAGGGTTCAAACCCTCGCTGGGCCAAAGTGCTCGCAGGCCTTGTGCCTTCGCTGGGCCAAAGTGCTCGCGGGTTTGGTTGTTTCTTGTGGTTTGTTGTATCCGTTCATAACTCCGGTCAAAAAAAAAGCGTTTACCCCTATTATTATGGGTGCATTGCACCTTTCAAAATAAAAAATAAATAAATAAAAAATAAAAATAAACTATAAATATTAAGAAAATAATAATAAATTATTATATTTTAAATTGGTAAAAAATAATATTAAATGGTATAGAATTTACAAATATATATATAAAAATAAATAAAAATTCATAAACATTTATTGACTTTTAATTTGAATTTATATTTTGTGTGGAAGAGACATATCAGACAGATCATTTAATTCTTGTCATACTACTTATAAGTGGCACGCTTTTTTTAAGGTGTCTTTATATTTCTGCATATCTCGACACAGCAGCATGATACTTGTCTTTATAAATACTTGTTTATTATGGTATAAATAATGTCATTCTGCAAGAAGTTGCCCAGGTGAGTTATATGAGATTTGAAATGAAGTTGGACGCTATTCTAATACTTTCTCCTCATTCCTCACCTGATGATCTAATTAAAAACATAAGGTAAGCTATTGTTCTGTACTTTGTCTCTTATTGGATTTTGACATACAAATTAAGTGGTGTAATTAGTAAATTGTTGAGTTTCAGCTTCGTCTTCGAATCTTTAAATGGTTTTCTAAAAATAATTATGTCGAAAGGCGTTCCACTGCAGCGGCATTTTTGTCGTGTAAACAGAAAATGTTAAAAATAATAGAAAACTGAGGGTCGATGTTTTCCTGGAATGAGGACGTGTCACAAACCGCACCGCCTCTGTTCCGTATAAGAGTTCAACACTGTTTTTACCTTAATCAGGGTGGTGGAGTTTTTGCAGAACTAACTTCGACATTGTCAGCTTGCTCAATTTCGATGTTGTCGCTGTCATATTCATCATGCTGCACATATGGTCATCCATGGCCGGAAAAAAGAGTGAAATTGTCCAAAACCCTGCTAAATTTAGCAACCCCACTAAATCTTCGACAGCACGGGGGTTTCAAGTTCCCAGAGGTAGCAATGCAATAATCCGATGTACAAACTTTCGCCAAATTTAGAAAGCTCTCTCAGAAACAAATTACAATCTGAATGAAGTTATGAGTTACCTACGAATTGGGTGAAAATTGTTTTAGTGCTCTAAATTCAACTATTCTCGTATATTTTGTTTGATTTTTACTTCCCTTACGGATTTCAAATTGTTATATCTTACGCACTATAATGACTTTGTCGTCCATGAAACATCTTGGTTTTTTACTTTGTATATCTCATGTCTTCAGCTTCTTGCTTGATTTTAGCCGCAATTTACAGCTTTCGCTTCGTGTACAGGAAACAACAAACATACTGTAAAACATTTCTATAAACTGTTATGCATTTCCGCTATTTTGAATCATTTTATTTTCTATCATTTTAAGACAAGTAACTAAAGGAGAGGGTGGATGCTTGAAGAAATTAGATGTCATAAAATTTAGGGTGTCTGTATTGTGTCTACGGTGGAACTTTTGTGGCAGAACATGCTATAGATTACATCACTCTATGAATTTACAGAGTCCACTTTCCTAAGGAGTATAAAATTTTTGGTAGAACCGCCTTTGCCACTGGCGGTTGGCGGAAAAATTAAATAAGAAACGTTAAAATTGCCCCAAAAACGGAGTTAAAAATGGCAGACATGGAGGCTCTGCTAATTAAGCTTGCAGGAGGTATTTGAATTACCTCTTTTTTGAATTTTGCAATGGTTTTGCTGTTCATGTGAATTGGATGACTTGGATCTGTTGAAGATTGTATATTTCGTGCATTGTCTTACTACAAAATTATGGCATATCAAATACAGAGATGTAGAGATTGGCAGTTTTGTGCATCGTATAATAGAATAAAATCAGTCCTATAGCACCTAGTTGTGCTTTGAAAGAAAACCATATAAAGGACTATGTTGAAAATTACTCCTGCTGGGTTTTCTGCAATTAGTTTTGTTTCCTTTCTCATCCTCCTGTCTGCTCGGTTCAAAGAATTCACTTGTTCTTGGCACTTCAGGCTACTGGTTATTCATTGCAGCCAATCTGTACCCAAGATGGTATGCTTTTGAACCTACTAACTTTGTTTACAATCATTAGGCCTATTGTAAGCAGGTTCATGAACGTTTCTCGTCGCTAAACACTGCTAATGAATATTTCTGATAAATGCTTTTGAAGGTTTTTATTGAAAAGCACAAACTCAGCAAATAGCTCAATCGATGCTGCAACACACACATTTGATTTGTATTACTTACAAAATGATTTACATGGATCCTCTTTTATAGAGGGGTACAAAAAAATGCAAGAAGGTTCCGGACAGTAGGAACCGACATAGAGAAAGCTCTAGAACATTCATCCACTATAGTTTGCATTTAATATTTTCACCTGTTCCTTATCGATTAGGTGCTAGAAATCTCCAGAACATAGTTGACTGTAGAACCCTCTAGAACGTGGATGCACGGGAGAAATTAAATATTCCAACACTTCTTAATTTTGACCACACATAATTCTATCATTTTCAATTGTCTTTCAAGTCTGCAAACATAGTCACTCATTCTTCAAACTATTTTCAAAATCTATAGACCAACTCATCTCACAAGATGGCCATTCTAAAGAAAGAAAAAAGATGGGTCCCGGCCTAAAGCCTTGTTAGGTACCCATTTACAATCACTTTTTCAATGATGGCCATCAAACATTCAAATTCTATTTTTGAAAATTCCTTGTTTGCAAATTCCTTGCTTTCTCACTGATCTTCTAATTTGCAATCCAATTTCTTCCTTTTTGGAAGTAAGCTACTGCACTTTGCTGCATAAGTTTTAGTTTCCTCTCGTTCTCGATCATAATCTTTGATCTTGGTGGCTTCATGCACCTTCACATTTGGCTAATCTTTAAAGCACTTGATTTATATGATCTTTAAAATATGAACACTTGTATTTGAACAATCTTTTGAACATATCGGTCAACTTTTTCCAATTCATTCCAAAGCTCCAACCACAATTCATTTTCATGCAGTCTTTCGTATATTTATTATTCCAACACATTTTTTCAGAATGGTTTCTTAAACAACACACACTACAAGGGTGTAAGTCCCAACACTTATCCTTGGCATGACCTTTTCTATGGCAATGTATACATTCAACACTTTTCATTTCTTGAACAAATTTTCTTGGACTTGTAGTATCATTTGCCTTACCTGTGACATACCCGAGACCTTCATACTTTGGCCTCATTGTTGGATCAATTGGATTTTTCATTTCTTGTTCGTGTTTACCAAGTCCTTTACCTTTCTAACCCATTTTCTTAATTATTTTTAATCCAACATTGTTTTTATTACAACTTTTCTCATCACATCTTACAAGATTTGTAGATTAAAACACACTTTTATCTTCATCTTTACATTCGTTATCAAAAATATCTTTAGCTATATTACACAAATCATTTGATTCATTACACAAGTCTTCAGTATTACATGAAGCATCACAAATTGGTGGTTTTAACTTTAGACATTCATTTTCCTTTTCTAGCAACTTAAACTGTGCTTCTAATTCTTCATAATTCTTCTTAACCTCATCATACATTTTCAGTTTTTCTTCTAACTCTTCTTTCTTTTTCTTAACCTCATCAAACAATTTTAATTTTTCTTCTAGTTCTTTATTCTTTTTGCTAACTTCCCACAAATTTTCTAAAACGTCATCAACCATCTTTGGCTTTTCTTCTAGTATTTTATTCTTCTCCTCAACTTGACACAAATCTTTCAAAAGTTCACTATTTTTTTCCTTTAAAAAATCATTCTCACAAATTAAATTTCCATTTTCTTTTAACACTCTTTTACTAGCTTTTCTCATTCATTCAAGCAATTTAAACAACTAGATTTATTATTTCTCCCCCTTAACAACAACATCAAAATAAAACACTGCTACTTCAAAACAAACCATTTAAAACAACACCACAATCTTATTTGCCTTCGTCAATGATCTCCTTAATTGCAACAACATAACCTTCAAATTCAGACAGGCATCCTCCTTTTCTGCAAGCTGCTGGGCTTCTCCTCTTTAATAATCACACATTGATCCCCTTCCTTATGTATTGGCCGATCCTTGTGGCTATCTCCTTTTTCATTTGGCGTTAGGCTCCTTTCCTGCAGCTGTATAACTAATTCATAGTAATGGAGAGAGATAACACAAAAAAATGATGAACTAGACAACCATCTTCATCTCTTAGAAAGTTATATTTTATCTTAGAAAGTTATATTTGTCTTCATAAGAGCACTACCAACAATTACTCAGTCACAACCATTGTTATTTATCCAGAAAATTGTATTTTCCTCTGTGTTGAATCATAACTGCACTACTAGAAATTAGCAAGTAAAAAGTCTAACAGCTCATTCACCAAAATAATCTATGCACAAAATATAAACAGATTTAAATCTTGAAATAACAAACTGAGCTATGGCATCCTTATCAAGTCTGTGATCTCCTTTCAGACAGATGGCTTCCCTTCATTAGCGGCTGCCTCAAATCCTTGCTCATAGCTTGTAACATTTCATGCGGTATTCATTGACTGATGTCTTCCTTTTCAAACAGCGGCTACATGAGAATCTCCTTTGAATTTGTGGCTCCATTTTGTGATGTTTACAACTTACCGAGAACAACCACCAGAGCAGCTCCACTTCTGCTACGCTTCAGATCTTCTATAGAGCTTCAATCTCTTATTTCTGCGACCTTTTCTTCACTCAGCAATTTGCTCTCTTTTGCTGCATCTGCAACTTCAGAAATCTGCACACCAATTGACATCATCATCCTGGAGCTTCACCATCGGCTCTGATACCATATTGAAAAGCACAAACTCAGCAAATAGCCCAATCGATGCTGCAACACACACATTTGATTTGTATTACTTACAAAATGATTTACATCGATCCTCTTTTATAGAGGAGTACAAAAAATGCAAGAAGGTTTCAGACAGTAGGAACCGACATAGAGAAAGCTCTAGAACATTCATCCACTGTAGTTTGCATTTAATATTTTCACTTGTTCCTTATCGGATAGGTGCTAGAAATCTCCAGAACATAGTTGAATGTAGAAGCCTCTAGAATGTGGATGCACGGGAGAAATTAAATATTCCAACAGTTTTTACTAAGTGCTTCTTAATAGACCCAATTTGGTGATGGTCGGTGTGCACATACTTCAAAATTAATTTCTGTGACAAGAATCAGGAAAACAAACGGTTAGAGCTCTGTAATAATATGGGTAACAGAGGTAGGGGTGCTCTATCCGGCTACCTTCACCACTATCTGGCATGGGAATGCCTCTGAATCAGCATGTACACTACCAAGACTCTAATTATAGACCACCGGTGTCAACCCCACATTTGTATATCAAGTTATGATAGAATGTGCTAAATAATATCATCAAGTTTCCTACCTGGGCTTCATGCTTTTCAAAGGCAGAATTAAAAAAAATCAAAAAGCCTTTGGAATGCAATTCGAGCTAAATTAAAAAGCCTTTGGAATGCACTTCGAGCTAAATTTTTTTGTGCCCAGTTGCTGGATAGAAACGAAAATGTCAATGTATTGCTTATCTCAACCTCAAAAGTATCCACAATCACTTCCACAGAGAGAGCGAGTGAGCAAGTACCTGAGGAGCATTCGGCTCTATCAGCACAACATCAAAGACAAAGGCAAAGTTGTGGAACAAACTAGACAAGATTTCCCTTGGAGGTTGATTAGCCTAAGTTGGTATTATATTTTCTCAATCAGTTTGGTTTCAGATATGGTGTAGACTATAGAGTTCTTGAATCTTTCAAGTTAAAGTCTTCAAAAGAAAAAATAACAAAATGAGATATATGTTTCAGGTTTCACAATATTTTTTTTTTTTTTGGGAGTTTTTTAATTATTTGTTTATTATAAGATTTCATATTTTAGTTTATAACAATTATATTAGAACCACATTCTTAACACAAAGTCACATGTAGATATATATTTAAATAATAAATTTAATATAATAAATTTTTTAACAAATTATTTTCAAATTAAATAGTTAAAGTTCGAGTTGCATGAATAACTTTGTTTGTGTTGCAAGTCGGAGTAAAGGTGGACAGAGTCGCAAGGAGTAGCTGCGACATGAGGGGTACGAGGGGTTTGTTATCGCGAGCGTACTTATGCGGGCTTATTTTCAGTACAAAAATTGGGCATTTATTCTCCATTTTGCTATCAATCTCTGACTTCTTAGGTTTTTTTTTTTTTTTTCTCCTCTTTGCTTGGATTTTAATTATTACTATTTACAGTTAGATTTTCTTCAGAGAATATGCTTAGGAAAGCTGAGCGAGCCTCTTGGGCATTGTAATCCCTGCTAGCATCGGATAGAGAAGCCTCCATCTCCAACCGCCCTTCTCCTGCCAGAATTGTGTGTCCAGTGAAATAGAGGTAAAAGTAACTACCTACAGTGTTCACCGTTATTTTCGTTATTTTATTTTTTTCCATAAGCTGCGATTCTTGGTAGAATCAATAAAAAATTGCATTAGGCAGTGCATAATCAGTCTTCCTTGTGTGTATGACATTGTGGAAGGGAAAGGATTGTGAGGGATAAATGAGAGTATGGAAGCAATGGGTCTGTTGTATGTTAGTATTGGAAAGCTTTGTGAAATTTACATTTGCATTAGAGAAAACTGTATTAGCAAGCTCCCCCAAAGCTAATCAGGCAGTGCATAATCAGTCTTCCTTGTGTGTATGATATTGTGGAAGGGAAAGGATTGTGAGGGATAAATGAGAGTATGGAAGCAATGGGTCTGTTGTATGTTAGTATTGGAAAGCTTTGTGAAATTTACATTTGCATTAGAGAAAACTGTATTAGCAAGCTCCCCCAAAGCTAATCTGTATAATTGTGGTTGTTTACTGGACAGGTAATAGATGAAGCTTGGCAATTTCTTACAAGTGAAAAAGATGAAAGGGCTGAGGGTTACCCAAATGGTTAAGTCCTTTTTACTCGCAATATGCGTTATGTATATAGATTTTATATAAAGCTAGATATACTAGTTGATCTTTATAGGTCATTTTTATCATGTAATATTTTTCAAAAATAAAAAAATAGTAATTTTGATTTTTGTCAGCACTCGTTAAATAAAAAATTATAATAGTTGATAGAGTTTGAATTGTATTAAAGTTTACTTACAGAAAGATTTACATAAAGCTTTATATGGTAATTTAAGTTTTATTTTTGAAAGCTTTATATGGTAATTTAAGTTTTATTTTTGAAACTTTCATAATTTTATTATTTAGTAATGAGATATAGAATATGAAAGTTAAATGTCATCTACTTTTCATTAATTGTCATCTATTTTTCCTTAATTGAACAACTATGTAGATATAATTGTGAGCTAACTGAATATTCATGTTTTTGTATGTTCTATTCTACACTATCACATATTGAGGAGTTTAGTGGCCTTGAAGGTTCTAGGAGGAGTTTTATAAAATTCATTGAAAAGTAATGTTGCAAGTTCTGATTTTGTGAAGTTTATGCAACTTGGAATGAGGTAAAACTTTAAAACTATATATGTAACCTCTGATTCTATTAAAAAATGTTGTGGAGGAAAACCTGGGTCATGGAATTTTTCAATTGATACATGTGATTTCATGTCAACCAACCAATTTGTCTAAAGGATCGGGTGTGAGGGAAACATGGGGTAAGGAGAATCACAAGCCCTATATTAGATAAGCTAAGATTCCGTAAGAAATCAGGTAGGGAATGCATTCCATGGGACCACATCCCAGAGAATTAAAGATTTAAGTAAGCCCAACAAACTTGATTTATTAGGAAACATTATCTTTGAATCTTTGCCACATTCCATGAGAAAACTCAAGAATTTGCAAGTTTTGTCACTGAAAAATAATAGGGTTAGCTGGTCTTTACCCCATTCCTTGCACAAATGGGAAAATTTAGTACATTGGGTTTATCTTTTATTTTTATTTTTTTTAGACTGATGGAATAGGGTAGCATGGCCCCTTATAAACTACAGTGCATCTAGTAAACTTTTTAACATGACCACATTAGGTTTATCTTATAACATGTTGAGTGGAATGATTCCTCCACTAGGTAGGATGAGAAAGCTTGATAGCTTTGATTTGAGCTATAATAGGCTTGAAGGTTTTTAAGATCAAATTTTTCTTTGGGAAGAGTATTCAAATGAGAAAGTTTGATAGATTTGATTTGAGCTATAATAGGCTTGTGGATTCTATTCCACCATATCCTATTCCTTGAATAGCTTGAAAAAATTAAGTAAATTGGATTTATCTTATAACATGTTGAATGGTATGATTCCTCCACTAGGTAGGTGATATTTCTAATTTGAGTTATAAGGGGCTTTTGTGTGCTATTCCATCATTCTTGCTTGTATCTCTTTCACATATGTCCTTAAGAATTTTTTTTTGAAAATTTGTAATCAAGTATAGGTTGAGAAAGCTTGACAACTTTTATTTGAGCTATAAAAAAATTGTAGGTTCTATTCCATCATTCCTGCATGTATCTCTATCACATATGTTATTAAAATATGTAGACTTCCAAATTCAATTGTATTGAATATTACCTGCAATATATTGAGTGGTACATGTGTCTGTCATATATGTTTTTAAAATCAATTAAATTAAGTTTTGAATTCCTAGAAATAGGTAAGCAGATAAAGAGAAGAGTTTTATGAATTCTTAAATAATGTTTCTAGAGATGAATTTTGACCATAATACAACATTTATGATAGTGAGGGAATTCATTTAATATGAATCTAATTTGATTAAAAAAGATGTATAAATAAGTAACTTAGATATGTTTAGTTTGATGAAAAAATCAGTTGTTACTTTTATTGTGACATTCAAAAGTTAAAACAATATTAAAGGCAACAAGGTAAATAAGTTTCATGACACTTTACCACAACTTTTTCTTCTTCACTACTTGACTGGAGTTCTACTTGTACTCCTTGTAGTTGGGTAGGCTTTCCCTTCACCCCCAAAAAATGCTTCCATTGCATTGCATGTAATTCTCTGTTATTAAGACATGCAACATTGCTAAGCATTGGTTTTCCCAATTGTGGTAGTTGTTGCAAATAAATAAGGAAGGAGAAAGAATAAACAAGAAAGAAGGAATTATGGGTTAGAAATCTTGGCCCAAAATGAGATGGGAATGAGGTCAAGTGAGATGAATACTCAGGAGACTCTTGGGGAGGAGCCTTCTACTAAGGCCTATGAAGATTTAGCCCAAAAGTATAGCTCTTGGGGAGTTTTGTTGGATTGGCTCAAAAGCCAAATGGAGAAAAGTGTCACCAATCCCTGACATGGTAGTAAATCTAGTGGGTAGTGCTCTGATCTGAAGCTCTTGGTGGGTGTTCTTGGATGCCCTCTTGGCCCTGTCAGCATTGTTAATGACCCACTTCCCCACCTCTCCACCTCTCCATATAAGATGTTCTCTTTGAAGCATCATCAACATAGTACATTGTGTAGCAATACATGGTGGCAACTAGTTGTATAAAGTTTCAGAACTCGATTAAGAGTTCATATATGGCAGGCATAGTCAAAATGGTATCTACAGAATGTGAAATAGCTGCAAAAGTTTCTCAAAGCAATAAGGCTACAAAAAATGGGTGCTTTGTTTTGTTGCAAATGATGCTAGATATGTGGTCAATGGAGTTGGTTTTGGGGGAAATTAAAGTTCATGCTGGAAGTGTGAGTACCTACAAATCTACACAAAGCTTAAACTCCAACACTAGTTAGTAATGGGGTTAGTTCATGTAAATGCATAAATACTCCTATGAAATAATGCATAATGCCTCTCAAACAAGATAACAAAACAAACTAATTGGAAGCATGAAAGAAACATAATGCACACCTATTCCATAGTGGATTGGTATCACTTTGTTGTGAAAAGTGACCCTTTCCCAACCCTTGGTAAGCTCAATGATAAAATGCCTTGAAGATGAAGTGGAAAAAATTAGCTCTCAATGTGAAGAGAATAACTTTGCATGAATTGTGGATGCTAAAATGGGGAATGAGACCTCCAATTTATAGAATGATAGGATGGAGAAAGATGCAAAATGGGTGAATGTGGGACAAAGATTCAACCAATAGGAAGGAGCCACTTGTCCAAATGTGAGTGGATGGAGGATGTGCAATTTTTGGTCAATGTGCCAATAAATGACATTAGGTGGCCTTTTCAAATTTAAAATTTGTCTTGTTGGAGGGAGAAAAAGGGGCTTAAATGCCAAGTGGGGGACATGTAAGAGGAGAATAAATTCCATGTTGGAAGGGACAAGTCAACTTGATTTGAATTCAAACTTGAGGGAATATTCTCTAAAGATGCCTTGTTGATGGAAAATGGAGACTTAATAAATTAATTAAAATCCTTTATTTGTGCAAGTGGGAAAATCTAGAGAATGTGATATGTACTAGATTATATTTAATCTCGATTTAGTTAATTTACAAGAGGATTAGGTGATTTGACTCATCTGACTTAGATTTAAGGATTAAACTAAATCAAAAGGAGATGGAAGATGATTTTAGATTCAATTAAATAAAGATTTGATTTATTTAATCAAAGAGGGTGATGTTAGGATCAAATTAAATAAAGTTTATTTATTTAATTTAAATGGATGACTTTAGATATTAATGAAACAGTCTTGATTTATTTGATGAATGGATGAATATGAATTTAATTAAATGCATGATGCTAATTTTGCATGTCTATAGGAATAAACAACAAAATTGTGTGGCATCATACATGATGGCTTGGTTCACATGCTATGAAGGGTCCTACTCGACCCCTGCATGATTGTGCTCTTCAAGGTTTAGATCCTATAATGACAAAAATCATGTTTGCAAATGCCTGTTGCATAGGAGAAAAAATAATTGGAGATGAAGATTGCTCTATCTTGAAGCTTTCTGTTGATCCATCAATGCTACAAGAAAGGAGTGACAGTCTTGCAGAAATTATCTGGCATGTGCTATTTGGATATTTCAATCAAAAAATTGTTGATGAATTTATTGCACACAAAATGAAAATAAAAATTGTAGAAATTAAAATCAGAATTGAGACAACACACAAACATGAAAATCATAGATTTATAGTCGTTCATCAATTTGACTACATCCTCTTTTAAGTAGGGGAAAACTCTTTATTATTTTATTTTTTTCATCTATATACAACAACAAGCATTTTGTAATCAACAATTGAATAATCAATTACATTATCCACAAAGTTCTCTTCACTTGAAGGGAAAAGACAAAGGCTGACCGTTGGACTTCAATACCCAACAAAAACTAGTCTACCTGTATATATGGAAGACTCTCACCTTACAAGAATTCAGGCTACTAGAATAAGCATTGCTTACTGGGAAACTACCATAGAAAAAACTATTAACAATTACCAAGGAGTGGATGGTGTCATGATTGCACTCAAGTCGGTCCCTTGTGACCCTCTTCAAGTTTGGAGAGATTGCAATGAACCACATCAAAACTCCAATGGAAGAAACATGGATAATTGATGATGTAGTTTTCAATGTTCCTGGTGTTTCGATGTATTGCTTCATTCCTCCAGCAGATGACATCAGAAATGGGTCAGTAGGGGATTCCTATAGTTACTAGTCTAATGGGAAGCTGAAAATTGGAAAGCATGGAAATGGAACTAGCCAAGGTTAGCCTATAGGAAAATCAAAATGTTTGGATCAGTTGACTTTTTAATTATACTCCATTAAAAGTTTTCCTTTCTAATTCTGATAGAGCCCCTACTCACTACTTCAAAGAGAATTAGTAGCCTTTGAAATGATTCCCTGTATCATACAGAAACTAACAAATCCAAAATTTTCTACTAAAGAATGACCATGTTGCTAATAGAGGGCATTATTTTATGTCTGCTATTGCAAAAATTCTAGAATTCAGACATTTTTTCTTAGGCTCTTGCAAATTTAGTGAATTTGAAAAAGCTTCATTCAAGGAAAAATCCCAATTGTAAATTTGGAATTTAAGGCATTAGTGAGAGCCGATTTTAACTTATATTACCATAAGAAGCTGCAAGCCAAGGTGCATCTTTGGTATTTTTATTCATCATTGGAGATGACGATCCTCTTGTAGATTATTGATTAAGATTGCTTACTTTTTGTATGTAATATTATTAACCAGTGTGGAGCACTTGTGGTTACATCTAGATTACCCTATATGTGGGTAGTCCCAAATTTCTATCTGAGTTTTGGATGGGAATACTAATGCAACAAAATTTGTATTTTTCACAAATTGTTTGAGAGGATTTGAAAATATATGCTTGAATAAAGGATTTTGCTTTAAATTAAAAAAAAAAGTCTCACAACAATTTAATTTGATAAAAACGTTATAAATAATTAATTTAGATTATAGACATACGATTTCCACAGTTCATAATGTTAGATCAAGAAATTTTTGGATTTGATTGTGTGAATTTTTCTTCTCTTTCTAAGTTTTAGATCAACTTTCATGATCTTCTCTTGTCTTGCTCTCCTGATGATGGATCATGAAGTTTGATCCGAAACATTGAGAGAGGAAAAAAAACTCACACACTCAAATCCATAAGTTTCTTGCTCTAATTAATTTAAATGTTAAACTTATAAAAAATAATTATTTTTATTTTGATAAACAAATATTTTGGTGGGAGTAAAAAATTTATAGATGCAATCATTATTTTCATGTACTTCCCTCTCTTAACCTGGTTTTTCATGTTCTAGAAGACTTTATAGTTTATACAAGAAGCCATAACTAGACTAAAAACTACACTTATTTTTTATTAGTGATTAAACAACACAAGCTTATGTAAGAGTCATCTAATATATGTAATTTGAAGGTTGAAAATTTCAGTTGGTGGCCATAAAAACATCTTGAAAGAACCAGGAGACAAAGATATAAATCAAACATTATTAGGCAGTCAAGGGTCTCCTTATAAAGGAGAAATATCCAAGAGGTGGACAAAATATCAGGAAAATATCAAGAGGGAAAAATATCAAGTAAATATCTAGAAAATATCTAGTCTAGGTCAATGAGTCATAAAATAATGAATGCCTAAGTAGGCTTAGGTCAACCTATGTGTATGCAAGTATTTAATGTATACACTAACAACCCCCCTTAAGCATAACTTAGGTAGGCATGGATAAAATGGGTCCCGACTACTAGCCATGTTAGGTACCCATGCACAAAGTAAGCTCTCATGAAGTGGAGAAAAGTAGAAAACTCTGTGGGAAAAAACTACCCTCCAAAAGACAGAAAAGATTCATGAAAATTATACACATGAAGAAGTACTACTTCTTTCACTAAGTACAATATATGATTTCTTCCATAAGTGTTACAACCCTAACTTTAACTATATTTTACTTTTTACCTTTGAAGTAATTATTAGATGATTACACATGACTTAATGATTTGATGTTAAGGAAAATGTTTGTAAAAATCAATGTTTTCATGAGTTAGGTTTATTTGACTAAAATCGACATGTGTTTAAAAGTTGTCAAAATGTGATGATTTCATAAGGATTATGAAATGATTAATGATACATTAATCTCGAGTTGGTGTTTGCAAGTTGCATTTAGGGAACAAGTTTCACCCCTCCGAGAAAGGGAGGTAGAGCATCATTAGAGAGAAGGATATAGATACAAGGAATAGAATAGGTTGTCACCATCTTAGGTCTAGAGTTGATGCAAAAATTGTGGAACCTAGTTGAGTCAGTCAAGTGATACTCAACCCTTTTGGTCTACTTTTATTTCTTGATTCGACAAGTTTTTGATGTTGTTTAAAGTCTTTTTCAAGTTGTTTAACGTCAACCTAGTCGTTTCGGGATAGTGACGTCATCAAGGTTGAACTTTAGATGTTTTGTGAATGAGACAACTTCCTGTCGAACATGTTGCTTCTTATGTCGTAATCCAGTTTATGAGGTGACCTCATTAGCGTAATTGGTATAATTGATATTTTGTGTTATATATTATATGCAAAAATAATAATTCTTCGCTAACTAGAAATAACATACTTATAAAGTGTGATAACAAATAAATTGTTTTGATGGTATCAATATGAGAAATGGTGGTCAACACTTATATCAAGGCATAGTATATCTAGGCCGCCAACTTATGTTTTTCCACCTTATAATAGCTTAAAAGATTTAATAGTTGTTAAAATATTAAGTGGTTCATTAAATGGCCTTATTTAGCCACAGGTTAGTGTATTGCTTGACTCCTAGCAATGAGGAGCATATCCCTTAGAGATGACCTAGTTATGTTTAATGTTGCTTGTTATAATGCCAATGGGAACTTGTCTAGTAAGGGCATAAAATTTTGAAGGCGGTAGAAGTTATTTTAATATTTATTTTAATGCTTTTAAAATGGTTAAAAATGGTGGGGAGTATTTCACAAAAAATACGGTGTAAGCTGAAGCTAGGAGGAATCGTGACCTGCTGAGTGGTAATCGGTTTCTATAACCGTTTCTTGCTCTAATCCTTAGTGGCTTTTGTAACCATTTCGAAAAGGGATTAAGGGGATAGCAAGTTCGACGACTAAGGGGGGAAAAAGGTAAGGAGCGAGGGGAGTTTTCAGGAGGGAAGTTAAATTCAGTAAGGGGGGAGCTATCGTCGGAGATAGGAAAAGACTTCTAGGGAAGGACAACGGAGTTGGAGTTGAGAATACTTTGTTTTAAAGGACTGTCCTCAGGTAAGTAGAGCTATTTTATGTGTACTAAGAGTAATTTTTTGTTATATCAAGCTTCCATACATGCATATCGTATGGAGCCATACCGTTATGACTATTGCTATGGAATCTTACCACTGATATATGCTTAGCAATAGCTCGAGGCCTTATGGTCAAACTTGTAACTTTTCATGTACTTTCTCTATTGAGGTTCATGGCCAAGGCCAAGCCATATTGCAATAGTTATTTTTGGCTGAGTCTGTGCTCAAATCCTATGACCATGCCAAATCCATATTAAATCCCTTCACGTGACGTTTCCTGAGGCCATGCACGCTGAGTGACATTGCTTTATTTTCCTTATTTCAATCTTTATCATAGCCCGAGGCCTTGCAGGCCGAGCGACATTGGTTTATAATCCTTATTCTAAACTTTATCACTGCTTAAGGCCATACAGGTAGAGTGGCATTAAAATTTATCCTTTATTGCACCACTAACTTGAGGATATTGAGGCTGAACTACATTGTATGAAACTCTTTGTCGCTACAACTTGAGGCCAGGGTGGCCAAGTTTTAATCTTTATACTTCTTAACTGTGCTAAGAGCTCACGGCTATGAAAACTAAGCTATTTTGAATTGGTTTCCAAGTTGTATTTATAGCTCGTGACCTCAAGGGCCATGCTAAACAAGTGAAACACATACCAAACTATGGCTCAAGGCCATCATGGCTGAGCCCTTGCATTATATTCAACATGTATACGTCAATTAATGATGATTGTGTTTATGGCCGATATGGCCTTAGCAAGTGAATGCTTAAAGCACTCAACTAAAAGATGACTCAACTTGTATATAGTTTTGATGTGGTTTTATAAGGGTATAGTTATTAAGACTACGGTTATAATAAGCGGCAACTTGCATGCTAGCCAAGTCACTAGAGATGAATTAAGCTATTAATGATAACAACCCTTTATTTAAGTGAGTACAGATACTACCTAAGCTCATAAGGGTAATAAGAGTCATTATTCATGACAAATTCACACTATTTAACTAAGGCAAGGCAAGGAATGCCTAGTATAGTATGAAGAGGATTCTATCTTATATGATAATCTATTTAGATGTGGTGAACCATGATATACCTAGAATAGTAAATGTGGTTCAGTTTGTGTAATCGCTAAGATTGGAAGCAGGGCGAGGAGTGACAAGATCCTCATTACAAAGGTAACCTAATTGGTCGAAACAAACCCAAGATGGGAGTCGATTGTCTTAGTATGGACTATGAATTGCATGAATCCCACTTACTTTAGACCTTGAGTGAAAGGTCAATTTAAACTTACTGTAAGTCATGACAGCTTATAACTGAGTTAGGGTGGTGGACATACGACAATGTTTAATGCATAATGTTTATGCATGAAAATATATGACCAAAGTAATGCGTCCATCTCTGCATCTATTGTCAGTCCATAGTACTCTAGATGGCCTAGTGTCTTCAGTAGTGTCATACATAGTTAGAGTGGATCTATAGTTGTGTGACTGTGAGACATTAGACAAGACACAACACCTGACACTTAGATGGCTAACCTAAGGGATTCCTAATATCTAACCTTGAGCATTATGAAATGATAGTATTATTTGAGATATTATATTGGTAAGGAAATACCTTGAATACTATGTTTATTCATGTACGTAAAATGTGAATTCAAACAATGTCAAGTGGTCTAGGAGAGACTAGAGGCATTTTGTTCTTATGATTAGTTACACTTATGTTATTACCTTTGGAGAATCAGGGATGTTGATATTTCCATGCGTTGGGTTAGAGAAGCTAAACCCTAGTATTGGAACAAGGAGGATGTAGAAATCTATAACTTTTATGTCAGATATGACATTGTACATATATATTTTGATTGATAGTGAAAGGTTGAGAAAACCATAGAACAAGACATGAAGTCTTTATATCACCTTAAGAGATTCTTGGATAATGTCGACACTCAATTTAATAGATCAAAGAAGTTGAGTGTTTAATCTAGATAGTAAATGACAGGAAGTCATAAACCTTAGATATTGCAAGAATGCAACAAGGGACTTTTAAAAGGTTGAAATACCTAAATATTACATTACATGCACATCCTAGATTAAGGATTAGTTCTACGTCAGATTGGCTAGAATGGTTTGCTTTATAGACTAGTTGTGTCTAGAGTACCAATAGAGTAATTAAAACTTCAGATTATGATTGTTCTAAGAAGAGTCAGAGGTGTGTGTCTAGATGACATGACCAATCAGAAGGATCATACTTAGCTAGAGGGGATCTAGAGTTGTATGGTCGATTGAGTTTTGTAGGACACCTCACTAGGATTTAGATGGAGAAACTTGACAGTTCCTTATATCTATACTCTTCGAGAAGGGTCGGGTCACTTCTAGTTGGAAAGTGCGCGGGGGACCATTTGCGTCCGTGGTTGGAGGAAAAGAACTCGGGTGATGCTCTCCCTCTGTAGCAGTAGACTCTCTAAGGCTTGTGAAGATAGAGACCACCATTCTAGATGCAGTGAATTCCATGTTTTGGCTTACGACAGTCAAAACATGAGGTAAAACTATTATTTATGCTAAGTGTATCGTATGTGATATAAATGAATATTGTAAGGAATTATCTTGATTCTAGTTATGATTACAGCTGAATTCAAGTTTGAATTTTATCTGAAAAAGTTATACTTTATTCTTGTGCTTATGCAAATGTTTTAAAAAAAAAAAGTTCTCTCTCATGTTTACTTAGTTTATTTACCTTCTAGTAAATTCTTGAGTTTACTTGACTATTAAGAAGAGGGTTGTTACAATAAGAGAGAAAATGATAGAAGGTCTATGAGACCCCCCCCATAATACATGTCCTGCTACATTAAAGTTGGATAGTTGACATAGGATGCATATGTAGTTCCAAGAATGATTCATAATGTTCCTTCCATTGGGAAGAAATGAAACCAACTGAAGATGCAAAATATCTTCCCATGTGAGAAGATGTATGTATGATCTTGAATAGAGTTGAAGCTCATCCAAAAATGATGATGATTGTGCCCATGATGTCTTTGAATGTTGCTCAGGAATCTCCAAGCCAATGCTTACATGTGGCGAATAATGATGGATTGAATCAAGTATCATAGAAGATTCTGTGTCAAGGACCACAAGAACCATAGATGTATGGGGATAACTCAAACCATAAGAATATGATACTATCACTATAGAAGTCGATGTAGGTGAAGGAAGAGCAATCATATCTGAAGAATACAAGGCTGATGCAACTTAACTAAAGTTGTCATAAAAAAGAAGACTGATGTCCTCAATGTGTGCTTCCATGTCAGCAATGCGAGACTCCATGAAAAGAAATGAAATGTCAAGTAGATATGCATCCCAATAATCAATTCTAGGAAGACAAATATCTTGTTGCAAATAAGTGCTAGAAGCTCTCAAAGAAACAACTTTGAAATTTGATGAAGCAACAGGAGGAGGTGGAGGAATGATGATTTACTCTATGTCAACTAGACACTCTATATCTGAATCATGATGCGGGATGTGAGTTGTGATCATAGAAGGATCATGCAGGAAGGGAGAAACATTGGAGTCTCCATATATTTCCCAAATTTTGATCCATAATGCATGTGGAAATTCAATATCCATGATGAAATATTATACAAAGAGTCATCTGGAATATGTAAACTGATTAATCCATGGATATGATCACAAATATTAAACCATTCATCCTTCTGAGTTTGTTTACCTAGTTTAGGGATAAGTCCATACATATATGGCATGAGATTATGGAACATGAGATATTTTAGGATTCCTTCACACCAAGACTTATAGTTTCTCAGTTTTAGGTTGATTACAGAAGAATGGGTTTCATATCCCATTATTAGAAATAGGTTAATTCCTTAAGACAATATAAAATCAATAGATTAAGAACCTCCCCAAATTAGATGAGCCCCCCTAGTTTTGGAACTTTATAAGTTAGTGCATGAAACTCTAATAATTTTGACCAATCCCTTACCACTTCCCCATTGTCACATTCATTTCAAAAGAAAGAAATTCACTCTTCTTTTGAAAATTTTTAATTGTGACAAAAAAATATTAACCTCCCTCTTATCAAGTTTCCTTTTTGCCACATTCATGGTAAAATAAGAAAAATACTCCCCCCTTACAAATTTATTCAATATTAAACCTTATCTTTGCAAATAATTGATGGTTTGAACTAACCAAAAAAGGTTAGAAAATATTTCAAGAATGCAATAAATAATATTAGCATAAAGATCAAATGATTATTTATGAAATAAGTATTCAAGAAAGAGCCCTATTGAATATTATTGGCCAGGTCAATGAAACTAAGGAGGTTAATAGATTGGAAATAAAGTTGCTTGTAGGTGTAGAAGAGCCAGGTGGAGAACAATATGAGACCAAGTCAAAGACTCAATCACACCAATAGTAGAAGTTAGCATCAAGGCTACTTATGGTGGAATGCACAATAACAAACTTCTATAGTGAATTTGTGTCCATCCCTTGCTCTCCCAAGCTGAATTCCAAACAATAGGTAATGAGGCACATTTTTCCCACATGACCTACCACAAAGTTCAATCAAAGGGAAATTAGGGCTACATGATCTTCATGCCTTCCTCTTCTATGGAATTTGTGCCCTTCTTGTAGATAGAAAACATAGATTGTTGTAGATGAAAAACATACCCATACTGCAGATTTGAAAGTCTTGTGTGGCAATGATAAACCCCAATCACAATTTTGGGAGGAGCCACATATCGCCAGTCAATTCAAATGTGTAAAGTGTTGGCCAAGAGAGCATAGTCAGCAAGAAAGGACAAATCGAGCCTGCAAAGTAAGAAAATCATACCCTTGTTCAACATGAAAGATTGAACTAGATGAGCATCAACCTTCACAGAATCAACGACCCTGGTTGGAAAAATTTGTGACCCTTAGGTTGGACTTTGCACTAGTAAATGGTGCCCTTCTACCCACTACGGATGCAAGAGGGACTACCATGCCTCAAGTGGCCTCCAATCTAAATGAACAACCAGTATGCTTGAGGCATAACAATAAAATACCCCTGTAAGAGAGTGACTTGTGGCTAGCAACAAAGCAAATCGAGCCTCCAAAGAGGGAAAATCAGTTCTTCCTTGTGCACAAAGTCTTGCAAATTTATGCGCCCAAACTGGAAAATTTGGATGGGTAGATTTAAATCGCCTTCTCCCACAACAACAAATTGGCTTCAAAAGGGGAAAAAATGTGCCTCTCCTTTTGATGCGTTGGTCTTTTCACAGGATTTCACCACCTCAAATAGAGATTTAAAGCGTTGGTTCCTTCTTGGGGAGTTTCACGCCTCAAACCTATTGATGGTGTTTTCTGCACAACAACAACTCAGATAGAAAATGATATTCTATCTCTCTTGAAAGATAATCTTCAACAATGAATTGCTGAAAATCACCCCATGGTATCTCGGGTGTCAGGTCATGACAATGCATAAACAACTCAGATAATTATGTGAAAATGCTAGTAATCACAAAGGGACCTTACTACAAGCAAACTGTATCTTTCAATTTGTCAGATTTTGCAATATGATGATCTTAAATCCTAAATCTAACCAGATAATAAAGAAATAGAAAAAGATAAGGGTGCAAGAATGTGACAAAATCTAAACTATTCCTAGAATGAACAATGCAAATAATAGATATCTGGAATGGACCAATCTCAAATAACCAGTTCTTGATCAACCCACAATGCAATATCACAAGAGCGGTGCAATCTTCTAAGGTATATAGATTTTCAAATCATAGAAATTCATCTACAATCGAACTTAAGCACATTTAAATGTATGGTCCAGGTTGACTTCACCAGCCTACTACAATCAGATAGTTACTGGGAGGATAGACCAGAGATTGCTACAAGCATTCCAAATATAAGATCATAAACATCATTCACCAAACTAAAACTAGTTCTTAGTTCTGAATACTAAAACCCTAAATCTTTAAGCAATTTGAAAGATAGAACAACAAGAACCATGCAAGATAAGCTAACACAAGAGATTTCACCAGGAAAACCACAATGTCCTCAATTGCATTAAATCATCAAAGACTGCAACAATTCCACTGTTCTGATACAGTATTTGCTTCAAGAAATTGAATACTACTCCTACTACAAAATACTCTAGCTCTTTTCTGCTCTTACTTATCTTTGTTACTTTCTAGCTAACCCTTTACAATGAGGCAGGAGTGCCTTTTTATAGCAAATCTCAAGATATGTCGGCCCAGCCAAACATTTTTACAAAATAAGAATAACCGCCCAAAACAAGTCGGCCCTAGGAAAACATAATAAGGCACACATTAAATGCCATCTATATCATCAAGGTCGGCCTCGACACAATCCCCAATGTAGTCCGGTCCAATGCATGCCCTATGATAATAGGGAAGCACAAATCTCAAAATGGCATTAAATACTGCCTCCTTTATCCTTGCTCTGGGCCAACGATCCCTGAACTCTCAAAAATATTCCATCCAGCTCGGTGACAGGTGGTAAAGGCAAGATCTTAAGTCTGCATTTAATGGAATCAATCTCCTCTTTTGACTGTTTAATAGTCTTATCCCATTCATCCTTATGTGCTTGGTATTTGTCCATTACTGCCAAGTAGGTGGCTGCATCATCAAGCTGGTGGCCGGTTATAACATTCTCAGAATCTGGGGCATAAACCTCATGCCACCATTCCCTGAGTTGCTCCAGACTTAGGTATTTAGGAGCAATCTTTCTCCTTCCAGTCATGACCTCGAAGAATGCAATGCACCCCTCATATACCCCTGTAAGATCTCCATCTATTTGTTTCTTTCTTTTCTAGATCTTTTTCATGGCCTTATGCCGAATTTGTAGAGCCTCAAACCATTCCCATGGTTCACTTAATCTGGAGGAAGGAAGGATTCCATCCACAACCAGTTGTTCTTTACCATGCCCCATGATGACCTTGGATTTCTGCAGCAAGAGGTCAATGTCTTCCTTGTCTTGGGATAGCGCATACTCCAATGATTCCTTGGCCCTAACTTCGTCCTTCCCAACTGACAGGATTTCCTTGATTGCACCATCTCCCTTTATTTGCACATCCTTCAACCAATCCACTATAGTTTGAGCTGAGGCTTTCATTTTCTCAATTCCAGAGATGGTTTCCTTGGGCAGAAAGCCGGGAGTGGCAGAAGAAGAAGGATGGAGAGACTACAAGGGTTTCATCACTTCCTCTAGGCATTTCCTAAGTCTTTCATTCTCCTTCTTCAACTCATGCTTGTTCTGGGTCTCCTTTTTTAACCTCCCAATAATCACAGCACTGGACCCTTCATATTCCTCTATGTCCTGCTCCATGGATGCTGGTCCAAGGTTAATAGTTTGCACATTGTAATCCTGACCAGTGACTTCTTCCCTAGTTTTGTCTACGGCAGGGGTGGCAATGTGGATGACCCTGTTGTTTACTTCATCTCTCTCCACCTTTGAGACTACCTTAGTTGCCTTCTTTTTCTTCCCTTTGCCAATTTTAGACAACATTTCATCCCAATCCAAGGGAGTGTCCTCGACTACTACCTGCTTCTTCCTTGCAATCTCTTTTTCAAGCCAGTCCGGAGCTGCAGGTTCTACCCGGATTTCCTCTGTTCTTGCTTCTTCTTGCTGTTTTTTTGACGTTTTATCCTTTTCTCTCTCAGTTATTTTATCCTCCTCTTTCTCAGGGAGCTGCTCACCTTGATCACCCTCCTCAGGCTCCATCTCTTGCACCGGTGATGGGGTTCTAACAGGGATGTCTACCTCTTGTTTAGGCGATCTGTTTCCTCTGCCAATTTCTGAAGAATCTTCATATATTACAAGAGGAGAAGGATGCTTTTCTACCTCTTCGGCCTCAAGCCCGGCTGCCTCACCAAAGAGTGTCCCTTCCTTGAATGGCTCCACCTCTCCACTAGTTTCATGCTCCTTGGGAATTTCCAACTCAGGTGCACTTGGTGGAGGAGAAGCAGCCCTAGATGGCTCTACTTTTGTCATCTCCGGAGAAAGGTCCTTCTTTTGCATATGCTCCCTAGGGGATGGAGTCCTTGATCTTCTCATATAGACCTTGGTCTTTTCCCCTCCTGAACTCTCTACATCCACAATAGGAGGCTCATCCTTTGAGGCAACCTGACCCTTCTTCTTCGAAGTCCTGGTTGTTCTTGTCTTCTTCGGTGGTGGAGGAACATCTTCCTCTTCTGCTTTTTCCAAATCTTCCTCATCAGAGGACTTACCAATCTTCAAGGTCCGACTTCTCTTCTTTCCCTTGGGCTTCCTTTTTGGTTCTGGATCACTTTCCTTGGGGCCTCTAATTTTTATCTTGAAAGGAGAGCTCTTTTTGGTTTTCCCTTTGGGGTCATCATCTCCGGACTCTTCTGAAGTAGACATTGGGTTGAGGTTTCCCATTAAATTGAAAGTACAGGTTACCTTCTCGCTCTCAAGCTCCCAAACCTTGTGCTTCAACCAAGAAGAGGTAAATTTCATAATGGGGGCCATTAGGTCCTCCAACTCTGTGACCTCATCCTCATTCCAGTTGATTTCCCCGATTGACCTGTCCTTCACAGCTTCATATGCATGGTCTTGTACCAGGTTTCCATCATCCTGCAGTTGGTCCGGGATCAACTTGACATTGTACTGTCTGATTACATCCACAGGGAGCCTAGAATACCTCTTCTTTCTGGCCTCAAGATCATCTTTGATGTTGGCCCAATAATCCTCTAGGTCATCTTTATTCCAGTACTCCTTGGTAGCCTTCTTCTATGCTTCTCCTGTGATATCAAAGTTCATTCTTTTGGAGTGGAAGGAGAAACCGTATGCTGCCAATTCTTCACCTGCGGTGTGTGCTGATTGAATGGAAGGGAACACTTCTGCTACACCAATTCTGAGAGGGAAATCTCCACCGAAGCCTGTCTTATGCTTTTCTTTCTTTACAATGGCATCAAATTCACAAATTTTCCTCACAATCTCCAACAAAACAATGTGACTTAGCTGCCTTGCTTGACTCAGCCTGCACACAAAGTACATCATTAGTATTCAATTATCATGCAAATTCCAATCCAAAGGTTAGCCTGAAATCATATAAAGCAGTTAAAATCCATCACAAGTCATCAATCTTGGAAAATCCGAAAAAAAAGAACAATCCAGGAAAACAGTGTAAACCGGAAAAATCCAGTCGGGGCGGAATTTTGGAGAAATATGACCCAGACGGATTCTTGCTGCCAAAACATCAACAGTCAGATAAATCGTTAGTTCCGCCAAAAGATCATTGGATTATCATGTAATTTGTTCATTAGCAACAAGAAATAAGCATTTTAGCATTCACTCCATTAATCCTATCTTCAAAAAATTGAAAAGGATGAAACCAGACAGGAAACCCGGAAAAGTCTGGACTGGACAGATTTTCGCAGACAGTTCGAGGAACTCCGGAAATCGTTATGCCCCGCGGAATCAGCCGAAACCAAGAAAATCCGAGTGCGACGAAATTCCGTGAGAACCTCGAAAACCCGATGAACGACGATACGCGAACCATCGACTGAACAATCATGCAATCTTTTCCACTTGGCTGCTAATGACCCCAAAATTGATGCCAAAAGACTAGACCTCAAATGCAAACGAATTCAAATACCAAAAGCTTTAAATGACTAGTCCTCATGGTGAAATAACGATGCCCTAATTTCAATGAGTAAACTTCCTGCCATGAAAACTAGGGTTAAGCTCGGGTTTAACATTCCACCTATAAAGATCAATCTAGGGTGCTCCGAATCCTCACAAGATAGGGGTCGGTGTAATCCTAGCACGAGATACAAAAATTACGATGAATTCACTACTCTGGGCCAAGCACCAAAGAAACCCTACCCTTGCACAATATGGAAAATTACGCACTTAGAGGGCCGAAATCTACCTAGAACACCGTCCAACGAATGCACCCATCATTCAATGGATAAATACAAGCATATATGGTGTGGGTGATTCAGTTCTCATGAAGAAATGAGTCCAACCCTAACTCGAGAAGAAGAAAATCGTGACCAAACATGGGCCGACTCGACATGACCACTAATCAACATAGGAAACCTAATCATCGTGTAAATAAATGGAAGGGCCATCGATAACCCACCATGGATTATTGCAGACGGAACTCAAACTTGGAGAAGCAACCACGAAGCAAGCACACCTAACAGTGAAAACCTTGATCAGCGATCCAGACAGTCCACACGCCAACGACTCAGAATCAACACTCAAAGCTTCGAATGAAGAATGCACTGAATCGATAAGACAACAAACAAGTGAACAATGAAGTTAAAATGATGCCCAAAAAAGTTTAAATCCACCCATTTATGCATCTGAACAAAGGTACCTCAATCATTAATGAGCGACAAGACACATCTGACAAATCCGAAAACTTGAGCTCAAGACGAAATTTCGGAAAATCCCAAGATACGCGGAAATCCGGATGAACACAAATTTTGCGGAAATACAGAAACCGGTAATATAATGAAGTTCGGGATTTTAGCATAGTCCGAGAAAATCCGCTGGAACCGGAAAATCCCGGAGTCAAGCCGAAACCCGGATTCAGAAAATTCAGCAATGAACAGACAGTGAACTAGAGCCCAGAAAAATCCGCTGGAGCCGGAAAATCCTGGAGTTAGGTGAAAACCTGGATTTTGCTTAAAACTCAATTTTAATCAATTCAAGCCTCAAGGAAAGAGAAAAGACAACAAAACCAACATATCAAGACCTTCAAAAGATAAGTCCAATAAAACCAAAGGTCAAAAGACATCCGAAAAGAGGGTCCCTACTCCAAGTGGGGCGTGTGTGCAAAAATTGCACAACAAAACCTCCAACCTGGGGTCTCTTCAGTGGTACTGGGAGGTCTTTAGTTCCTCCAACAATGCCTCTCTTTACAAGTTCTAGCACTCCTCTATGGAGCATTGCGGACTTGGGAAGAATTCCATAGGTCTATGACCACAATCAACCACCAATTAGGCTAGCAGATTTTTGTGTGGCCTCTCACCACACACATGCTGCCACAGAGAACTTGATGAGATTCGGCTTCCAAATAGCGATTTTGAATGAAAAAAAAAGATTTTCAATCATTTAAGAAACAAATAAAATCAACATGCCCTCACACAATTTTTATTCACAACATTCGACTTTGGCCTGAGAACTCTCTGTCTGGCTCTAATACCATGAAATAACTAGGAGAAAAAGATATAAATCAAACACATTAGAGATAGAATTCATAAACTCAACCTCATATTATTAGATAGTCAAGGGTCTCCTTATAAACGAGAAATATCCAAGAGCTGGACAAAATATCAAGAGAATATCAAGAGAGTAAAATATCAGGTAAATATCTAGTCTAGGTCAATGAGTCATACAACAGTGAATTCCTAAGTAGGCTTAGGTCAACCTATGTGTATGCAAGCATTTAATTTATACACTGACACATCTAAACAAGTATTTTAGGAGTGCAAAGTGGTGCAGGAGCACCTAATCACCTAGTTGCAAATTTTGATGTTTGAAGGTCAAGGGGAGTCAATATTGTGTGTCTAGGTTTATATAGGTGTTTTGTGTTTATTATTCTTGATAAGGCCTAAAAGGACCAATCATAATGTAATTGGAAGGATTTTGAGTCATTTAGGTTGAAATTTCAATCTTCCACTTAAAGTTGTCTTTGTATCTTTGAAGGCATATTTCTTGAATTTGTATGTGAACATGCAAGATTGGAGTCTTTTTTGTGCAATAAGGCTATTTCAAAGCCATTTGAGTGATTTTAGGGGCCATAGGTGTTTAGGAGTGAAAAGTTGTTTAAAAGATGTAAAGATGTCCATAAAAGATGTCAAAGTGTAGTTTAAGGAATGTTAAGAGTCTTAGAATTAAAAAAAAATCAGTTATGGACATTGAGAGGGTGGTTTGTAGTCTAAGAATGTATTTAAAGGCCTTTGAAAGGCTTGAACAGGTTGGTTGATTCATTGAAGAAATTTAAAAACAAAAAATACAATGATTCTCTGCATATTCTTGTGTTTGTTGATCTTTGTTCACTCTGTATAGACTTGTACAGGTTTTGAGTGCCTTGAAATTCATTGGAAATTATAATAAAATGTTTTATGTTCTATTAGAACTCATTTTGATAGCCTCTTATTCATTTTAAAGGAAGATCTTAGAAGTTTTCATTTAATGCATGTTAACAACAGTGAAGACCTTGTTTTGAAGATAAAATGGTGAAATAGTCATCCCACCTACTGTAAATAGTCTATGTTTTAGTAGGATGACATGTCTATTGCTAGAATAGGTGTCTAATATGTTTTACAGGATTTGGGAGTCAAAACACTTGATTTTGAATGATGCCCTAGGGCTGGGAAATGAAGTTTTCATGTGAAATTGGTGGTTTCAAGAGAGGTTTTTGTGATTTATTGATGGAACTGAGTTTGTAAATGGGTGAAGTGTCTATAAATATCCTAAATAAGTTGTTTGATACATTGGGAAAGTCTTGTAAGCCTTGGTATTGTGAAACATAGAAAACCCTAGGTTTTTATGTGTATTTGGAGGGTTTGTTGGAGCAACACCCTAGAAGCCTTGTATGAAGGAAATGATCAGGGAATCTATAGTTACATGCCACAATTCAAGAATTTTAGAAGACTTTTTGTGGTTTCAAAGAAATTAGAGGTTACATTGTTTGGAAAAGAGGGCTAATTCTAGTAGCCTTTCGAAGGGTTGGTTTATTGGAACTCAATAGTACTGTGTAGAAATCTCTTGAGTCTGTTTAGAATGTTGGTTTGAGGACTATTATGAGACTAGATTGATGTTAAGGTGGCCATTGTATGACCTTTACAAAGTTTTATCCCCATTTTTAGGTTAGGAAGGCTAGAAGCCTTTAATGGTGTTAATAGAGGAACTATGTGTCTTGCTGAGAAAAGATTGATTTCTTTGTTAGAGTCAAAATTGTTTGAAGTTGTTTTGTGAGATCCTTGATATGAGCCCAACTAGCTCCAACTTAACCCCTATATTTTTCTGCTTATCTTTTTTGTGTTTTAAAGTTTTTTAGAGAAATTCTAGACAACATTAGAAGGGGCATCCAACATATAATTACAGATAAAAGTAAAATGCGAGAAATTATTGTTCAACTGGTACTGTAAATTATGTTTGGCAATACATACAATGAATTTACAAACAATAAACGTACTTGTAGTCCTCCAAATTATTTAAATGTGAAATTATCAAGATTTCTAGACAATAATGGCTAGAAATGACCTGAAAGCATGCTAGGGTCTTAGATTTGAGTTCTCCCATAGTGTAACTGAAGAAAGAGAGCTGAGAAGGTGGGACACCAAGAATCTAGCTGAGAAATATACCAAAAGGGAGGCGTTTTTCCTCAAGAATTTCCACACCTCTTCTAAAGAAACACACCAAAGCAAGGAGGTGGTACGACCTCTAGCTACTACAAAATACTGAAGAAAATATGGCAGAAGATAGAGGCGATCTAGGTGTAAGCCCTCTTCTAAAATTGTTTACTAAATAACTAAACAAACATACTTTGATTAAGCACTGAAGAACTTCTGATTGAAGCTCTCATCAATGGAAATAATTTAGTTGGTGTCTCACAACCTCACAATCATAGATCCAATGAAGATTTCTCGTTCTTCAATGACGTTTCCTTGTAACCCTTGTCCTTAGACAAATCATAGAGAAAATAAAATATGCAAAGTCAAATGATCAAAAAGTGAGTTTGATTTGCAAATTCTTCCTTTTATCTCAAAAGGAATAGTTCTCCAAAAGCCACACACTTCTTTAGAAAAACCACGCATTTTTGGCATTTAAATACATTGAAATGCATTTAATTACTTTTCAATAGTTTAAAAAAATCAATTCATGAAGTGAGCACACCTTTTTAAGTAAGTTAAACGATTTATTTTATCACTTTATCATCCTTAAGTAACTTTTTAAATTTATTTAAGTGGCCTTTCAATCTTTTATAAAGTCAATTTGACTTTATAATATTCCATTAACGTAAATAATTAACAAGTAACCACATAAATAAACATAACTCCATCTAAACTTAGTATAATGTGATGTCATTAGAAGTTGATGAACACTGAACTCCATCTGCCTGCACTAGTACCAATACTGAGGTGAATGAGGTGGGAATGGAAATACCCACCAAAATGAACATTGACCCTCTAACCAAGTCCTATCAGCCCACAAGGGTCCAAGAAATAGGCTAACTCCATTGCACCTGAGCACTGAATAGAATGGGGACATTATAGTCCGCCCTCCTCGAATTTTCTTGTCTACAAGCAAACTCAAATCTGGATGCTAAAAACTGCTCTTTGCACCCCTCATCCTAAGAATGGAATGTTGAACCAATCTCTCCATTCTTCTGATGGTAATTACTTTTAAGTTACTGTCCTTGATGGCTTTAAGCACATGAGTAACCCCATCAACCTTGAATCTCATCTCCATCTTAGGAAGGTTGAGATTGAATCCTCCAATCGCATGAAGCCACTTCATGCCAATAATCACTTCAGTGTCTCCCATGTTCACCACATAAAATATTTTGTAAACTCATAGTTATTGAGTTTAATTGATAGATCTGGTACCATCTTCTCACACTTGTGAATGTAACCATTAACAACCCGTACTCTTATTCCTTCAAACTCATGAGTTTGAATTCCACATCTTTCCACCAACTGTGCATCAATGAAGTTATGTGTTGCACCTGTATCAAGCAAGGAGATGACTCTTTGGCCAGCCAAGAGTCCCTGTAACCTAAAAGATCCTTCCCTTCACATGCTAAACATGTGAGCTTCTAGTGGCTCTAGCTCTCCTTCAATTTCAACTTCATTTTTTGAGTTTTCAGCTCCTGTATCCCTTGGAACAACTTGTTCGTCTACAAAATCAGTCATATCTTCTCCCTCAAAATAACATTCCATGTGCCTATTTTTTCCTTTAGGCTTGAGGGGATAGTCATGTTTAAGGTCATATGGATCCTTACAGTAAAAAATAGCCTCCTTTTGCACAAATCATTGACCGTTTCCCTATCCAAAGGGGCTACAAATTTTTTCTTTTGCTCAACATTGTCTAATTTTTTGGTATCAACATCTTCTGATTTGATGTTACTTTGCAATGAAGAAGGTTTTGAAGTGGACTTACTACATGAAGTAGTAAGTTCCATGCTACGATCTTTCCTCATAGCTTCCTGTAAATTGGGGGATTGAAAGCATTGATCCATCCCTTCATTGGCTCGTAAAACCCTCAACAAAGAGTATAACTAGCCTTCTCTCTGAAATCTCTGTCACCATAACCGAGATCCTCTAAAACTCACTAATATAAGAATCCAAGCTTCCCATCTATTTTTAAGCTATGCTAAATCTTTGAAATATAGTTTGGGGTCTTTTCTATCAAATCTTTCCACAAGTTTATTTGTGAATTCTTGATAACTAGTAATCCGATCATGTTGTAGAGTAACCATTTTGTGGTGCCACCAATCATGGGCTACACCATCCAAATGTAATGCTAATAATTTAATGGCATCATTTTCCGCCATGGGACATAAAGTCAGGAAAGTATCAAGGTTGCTAATCCAAGCTCTAGCAGTGACTCTACCGCTGCCATCAAAAGTGGGAAGAGTTAGTTTATTAGTCGCATGCCTCAGATCATTGTTCCTATTATCGCAAGGCCTCCTGTCAACTCGATTCATACCATGTTCTCTCTTTTGACTCATAAATCTATCAAAGTTCAGGTGATCCTGAACTCGTTGGGGTAAAGCTTCCCATTCATCATGTAATGTCATGATGTTATCTACGAAGACCATGTCACCTTCTCCCACATCCATGTTGCCATCAACTGGATCACGCCTGGTAAAGATAGGACATGTGGGTCTCTCATAGGTATGTGTAGGAGTAACTCTTTGGTGTGGAATTCCATGCACACTGCCATCTTCCTCCTATTCTGGTGGTCTCCTTGGATAGTCAACTATTGCACTGTTGTGCTTAACTGTTGGAGTGCATTAGCCACCTTTTCATGTCCTCCTGCTAAGCCTCTCAAAAGGTCTTGGGCATCCCTGTCCTCCTTCTAAGCTTGATTGTAAGGTTCCCCAGTCTCTTCTCTGTCACCCATTTCTTTGAATGGATTGTCAAAGGGATAATCCTCAAATTGATTCCTTTGACTACTAGGCCTCCTGCGTGAATAGTACATGTTATATATACTTTGATAAGGATGCATATGATATTAAGACGTATAGGCTAGTAGGATTATGTTCTCTGATACCATTGAGATGAGCCCAGCTAGCTCCAACTTATCACCTGTAGTTTTCTTCTTATATTTTTGTGTTTTTAAGTTTTTTAGAGAAATTCTAGATAAAATAGAAGGGGCGTACAACATATAATTGCAGATAAAAGTAAAATGTGAGAAATTATTGATCAACTAGTACTGTAAATTATGTTTGGCAATACATACAATGAATTTACAAACAATAAACGTACCCATAGTCCTCTAGATTATTTAAATAAGAAATTATCAACCTTGCTAGACAACAATGGTTGGAAATTACCTGAAAGCACGCCAGGGTCTCAGATCTAAGTTCTCCCACAATGTAATTGAAGAAAGAGAGCTGAGAAGGTGGGACACCAAGAATCCAACTGAGAAACATACCAAAAGGGAGGCGTTTTTCCTCAAGAATTTCCACACCTCTTCTAAAGAAAAATGCCAAAGCAAGGAGGTGGTACGACCTCTAGCTACTACAAAATACTGAAGAAAATATGAGAGAAGATAAAGGTGATCTAGGTGTAACCCCTCTCCTATGGTTGTATATTGAATAAATGAACAAACATACTCTGATTAAGCACTGAAGAAATTCTGATTGAAGCTCTCATCAATCAAAATAATTCAACTAGTGTCCCACAGACTCACAATCACAAATCCAATGAAGATTTATCATTCTTCAATGAAGTTTCCTAGTAACCCTTGTCCTCAGAAAAGTCACAGAGAAAATAAAATATGCAAAGTCAAATGATCAAAAAGTGAGTTTGATTTGCAAATTCTTCCTTTTATCTAAAAAGGAATGCTTCTCCAAAAACCACACAATTCTTCCAAAAGCCACACACTTTTTCTTTTAAATACATTGAAATGCATTTAATTACATTTCAATAGTTTAAAAAAATCAATTCATGAAGTGAGTAGACCTTTTTAAGTAACTTAAGTGATTTATTTTATCACTTTATCATCCTTAAGTCACTTTTTAAATTTATTTAAGTGGCCTTTTAATCTTTTATAAATTCAATTTGACTTTATAATATTCCATTAAGTTAAATAATTAAGTTAACCACATAAATAAACATAACTCCCTCCAAAATTAGTATAATGTCATGTCGTCAAAAGCTGATGAACACTGAACTCCATCTACCTGCACTGGTACCAATGCTGAGGTGAATGAGGTGGGAATGGCAACACTCACAAAAATGAACATTGACCCTCTAACCAAGTCCTGTTAGCCCACGAGGGTCCAAGAAATAGAATAACTCCAATGCACCTGGGCACTGACTAGAATGAGGACATTATAATTCTCCACCTTGTCTACATCAAACTGGTATCAAAGCATCAAGGAGTAGGTTTGTTTGCATTTTGCAGGATGTGAAGAGCAAGGAAGAAGTGAACAGTTTACTATTCGAAGATGCCTCCAAAGAACAAAGATATGGCTAAAGAGATGAAGGAGATGAAAGACAAACATGCTAGAGAAATCAGAGAGTTGGAGGAAATAATCATAGCCTTGGAGACAAACAAAAGAAGGGATGTGGAAGAGAGTGAGTCAGATGAAGAGGAAAACGATGAGTTTGAAGATATGGAAGAAGAGCTTGACCCAAAGGATCAAATAATTTCAAAGTTCGTGAAGATAGTTAAGAATGACAAACCTAAGGTAAAGATTGATGTTCCAAAATATGTGGGAGTCTAAATGATGAAGATTTACTTGATTGGATTGTTGCATTAGATAGCCATTTTGAATGTGTTCAGGTTCATGAGGAGTAGAGTGTAAAGATTGCAAAGACAAAGTTGCAGGGCCATGCTTTGGTATGGTGGGACTACTTTCAATTAGAGAGGAGGAAGTAAGGAAAATCCAAAATCACCTCATGGGACAAGATGGTATCAAAACTCAAAGGTAAATTCTTACCCAAGGATCATCAAGTTCAAATGTTTAAGAAATTGCAAAGCTTAAGGAAAAAGGAAATGGACATTAAGTCTTATACTGAGGAATTTTATAAACTAAGGTTGAGGTCTAGTCATCATGAGAATGACGATGAAAAAGTTGCTAGATAAATGGGTAGTTTGAGGTTAAACATACAAGATGAATTGGTTTTGGCTAACCCTAGGAATGTAGAGGATTGTTACCAAATGACAATTAGGGTGGAGGATAAAATGAAGATAAGGCAAGACAAAGTAGTTAGGGGAAGAGGTAATGCATCAAGAGGTAGAGGATCTATGCCTAATCCAAATCCAAACAATGACAATCAAGAAGATTCCATGAAAGGACAAGAGAAATCTGATTTCAAAGGTGGATGGAGAGGCACAAGGGGCATATTTGGAGGTAGGAGTTCTAATGTGTTTTTTGGTAGATGTTACACTTGCAATGAATTTGTTCATCCATCCTACAAGTGTCCTAATAATTTTGGTGCTGCATCAAGTGGAAGTAAAGGTGATAAAAGAGTTCAATTTGTGTAAGAGGATGAAGAGCAGAGCACTAGTTCATCAAGCCATCCTACAAACCTTGAAGTTGGAAACTCTTTGATGCTGCAATTTTTTTTTTTGAAGACTTCCAAAGAATTAGAACCATTGCACAGGAAGATCCTTTTCAGAACCACTTGCAAGAGAAAGGGAAAGGTATGTAAAATTGTGATTGATTCTAGCTCAACTAAAAATATGGTGTCATGTGAAATGGTGAACAAGTTAAACTTGAAAAGGATTCCTCATGAATTTCCTTACAAAATCTCATGGTTAAGTGATGAACAAACCTTGTTGGTGAATGAAAAGGTTGTTGTATATTTTTAGATTAGGGACTATAGTGACATTGTTGTTTGTGATATCTTACCTATGGACTATTGTCACCTACTCCTAGGTAGGCCTTGGCAATATGATAGGCAAGCATTGTATAATGGTAGAAAGAATAAATACACTATTGTCAAAGATGGTTGTTGTTTTGTTCTAACTTCCCTTGTAGAAGATGTGAAAGGTAAAGCTAAGGTGATAATGTGTGGGAGAAGAGAAATTGTCAATGCTGTAAAAGAAACCAAAAATTATTATGTAGTAGCATGTCCTAGGTTTGGTAATGCAGGGACAACAGGTGTGAAGGTAAACACAGGGTTGATTGACAGTGAGTTTGCATGAAAGTGTTATTTTGGGGACCATAGAATGTCCTATAACTAAATACAAGGTTGAGGGACAAATGAAATTTGCAGGTACAAGAGTACAAAGGTCTAACAGAGACAAGGGACTGATGACAAAGGTGCAAGGATAGTGTGGACATAAAATTCAAGATAGTCACCCTTATGGAGATGAGATTAAGTTGAAATCAATTCTGAGATATTCTAATATTTGTTTGTCTACAAGTATAGATAAAGAAAAATAGATAGAATTAGGTAAAAGACCATTGGCAGGCCCTAATGTAAAGATGGAGGCACAAAAATGTGTAAACAAAGCCAAGAATGTAGGGAAGAATATGAGAACAAAGCAGCAGGGAGCACAAGGCATGGGTCAATGGTAATGGCCTATGGATTAGTGGCATCTTCCTCAAGTTTGGGCATGGTGGTATCAACCCCAATTCATGTGGCATGAATTCTTTTTAGGGGGGTTGTATGGTGCAGGAGCACCTCATCACCTAGTTGCAAAATTTCATGTTTGAAGGTCAAGGGGGGTCAATATTGTGTGTCTAGGTTGATCTAGGTGTGTTTTCTATTTATTTATGCTTGATAAGGTCTAAAAGGACCAATCATAATGTAATTGGAAGGATTTTGAGTCATTTATGTTGAAATGTCAATCTTACACTTAAAGTTGTCTTTGTAGCTTTAAAGGCATATTTCTTGAATTTGTATGTGAACATGCAAGATTGGAGTCTTTTTGGTATAATAAGGCTATTTCAAATCCATTTGAGTTATTTTATGGGCCATAGGTGTTTAGGGGTGAAGAGTTGTTTAAAATATGTAAAGAAGTCCATAAAAGATGTCAAAGTGTAGTTTAAGGAATGTTAAGAGTCTTAGAATTCAAAAAAAATCAGTTATGGATGTTGAGAGGGTGGCTTTTGGTCTTAGAATGTATTTAAAGGTGTTTGAAAGGCTCAAACAAGTTGGTTGATTCATTGAAGAAATTTAAAAACAAAAAATACAACGGTTCTCTACATATTCCTTTGTTTGTTGATCTTTGTTCACTCTGTATGGACTTGTACAAGTTTGGAGTGCCTTGAAATTCATTGGAAATTATACTAACATGTTTTAAGTTCCATTAGAACTCATTTTGATTGCCTCTTATTCATTTTAAAGGAATATCTTATAAGTTTTCATTTACTGCCTGTTAACAATAGTGAAGACCCTGTTTTGAAGATAAAATGGTGAAACAGATATCCCACATACTGTAAATAGTCTATTTTTTAGTGGGATGAAATGTATAATGATACAATAGGTGTCTAACATGTTTTTTAGGTTTTGGGAGTCAAAACCCTTGATTTTGAATGATGCCCTAGGGCTAGGAAATGAAGTTTTCATGTGAAATTAGTGGTTTCAAGAGAGTTTTTTGTGATTTATTGATGGAACTGAGTTTTTAAATGGGTAAAGTGTCTTTACAAACCCTAAATAAGTTTTTTGATACATTGGGAAAGTCTGGGAAGCCTTGGTATTGTGAAACATAGAAAACCCTAGGTTTTTATGTGTATTTGGAGGGTTTCCTGGAGCAACACCCTAGAAGCCTTGTATGGGGGAAATGATCAAGGAATCTGTAGTTACATGTCACAATTCAAGATTGTTTGAAGAGTTTTTTGTGGTTTCAAAACATTTAGAGGTTACTTTGTTTGGAAAAGAGGGCTAATTCTAGTAGCCTTTTGAAGGGTGGGTTTATTGGAACTCAATAGTATTGTGTAGAAATCTCTTGAGTTTGTTTGGAATGTTGGTTTGAGGACTGTTATGAGACTAGATTGATATTAAGGTGGCCATTGTACAACCTTTACAAAGGTTTATCTCCATTTTGAGGTTAGGAAGGATAGAAGCCTTTAATGGTGTTAATAGAGGAACCGAGTGTCTTGGTGAAAAAAGATTGATTTCTTTGTTAGAGTCTAAATTGTTTGAAGTTGTTTTGTGAGATCCCCCACCTTGTCTGCATCATAAAGGTTAACACTACCTCTAAATGTTAAAACATCTTTCTTTCATAGTTGATAACATACGCTATAAAAATCTATGCAAGTACAACCAGTTTCTATAATATAAACAATTACAGAACTATTGTTGTACAAAGATAGTATTAAATTTATACACATAGCTCTTTAGATAGAAAAATGAATGAGATTCCTATGATTCACATCTTTATATAAAGTCTAATAAGGATGATTTTCGATTAATGGGGCTAGCTGTGTATCATAACATTCATATGAGTAATTATGGGATAATGCCTTATGTTTTAATAGGGGAAAGGGGTCAATAGTCATGCCGGCTAACTTTAACTTTGTCAGCATGTAGCGATTGATGGAATATTGTAGAACATTTATTTTATTTTGTAAAATATGGATTGGTCTCTTATCTATCTACAGTTAGCTGATAAGATATTTACGTGGGGGAACCCCACTGAGATTTCCCCCAGTCTGACGCCATTGAGGAGATCCCTTGTGGTTCCCCACATAATAGCACAACTTTAGGTGCCTGTATGCTGATGGAGCAACGTCAATGGTACAACGATGGCAGAAGGAATCTTGTGATGACATGTGTATATGGATCATAAAAGTTGACGACATGATGACACAACCAACCAGTGCTTAGATTTGCATACACTGATGGGAAATGAATGATTTTACCAGTTTCACTTTTATTTTTTTTATTATTAATTATTAATTATTGTTACACAACTTCACTTTTGGTCTAGTCAAAAGTAACATTGAAATAACAGTTTTCCATCAGCTCTTGACAACGGAAGCCCTGGAAGGTGTGATCCTTTTTAAAAAAAATTAGATTGCATTTTATAATTAATTTAATTTTAATTAGACTATATATTTTGTTTTGTTATTTGTAATAATTTATATTTGGTACTTTAAATTATTAGTAATTTTTTTAAAATTATATATTATTTTATGTTTAAAAAATTATATTTTAAAAATGATTATATTTTAAAATATTTTCAAAATAGAATTTACATGATGTAGACACACAAAATATGCATGCACTTCAATTCACCATTTTAATTGGATAACCTTCATTTAATTAAATATAACATTTTATCCTCTAATTAAATAAAATTCACTTTATTAATCAAATTGATCAATTTTTAATCAAATCCTAACATTCCATCTTTTGATTAAATTCAATCTCCTAATGTCATTCATTTCAATTGAATAAATTAACTTTATTTAATTTAAGTCTATCACCATCCCTCTTTGATTAAATAAATCAAACCTTTATTTAATTAAATCTAAAATCACCTTTAATCTCCCTTTCATTTAGTTTAAATCCGTAAATCTAAGTCAAACAGGTCAAATCACCTAATCCCTCACTAAATTAATGTAATCTTGATTAATCTAATCTAATCACCCATCACATCCTCTAGCTTTTCCCACTAGCACAAATAAGGCATTTTAATTCATTTATAAAATCCTCATTTTCCCTCAACAAGGCATCTTTGGAGAATATTCCCTCAAGTTTCAATTTGAAAACAAGTTGACTTGTCCCTTCCAACATGGCAATAACTCCCCTCTTACATGGCCCCCACTTGGCATTTAAGTCTCTTTTTCTCCCACAAACAAGCCAAATTTGAATTTGAAAAGGCCAACTAATCTCATTTATTGGCACACTGACCAAAATTTACACATCCTCCATCCACTCACAAGGTGACAAGTGGCTCTTTCTTATTGGCTAAATCTTTATCCCACATTGCTCTCTTTTGGGCACTCTTTCAACTTGATATTCTATAAATAGAAGACGCATTCTTCAACAATCCATCCACAGTCTTATGCAAAGTTACTCTCTTCAAATAAGAACTAATTTTTCCCACTTCATAAAATCTTCAACAATCTTCATCATTTGCTTGTCTATGGTTGGGAAAGGTTCACTTCTGACAAGTGACACCAATCCAATATGGGATAGGTATTCAATATGTATTTCATGCTTTTAATTAGTTTATTTTGCTATATTTGTTTGCGGCATCAAGTATGTTGGATTATTCCATAGAGATATCATTTTATTTGCTTGTTTCAAATGTATCTTTTTCTTGTTTCAAATTTATCTCATGACAAATGGGGTAGGATAATTTAAGCATGCAGATTTTGTGTTATACACATGATTTTTATTTTTTAACAATATTTTTAATTTTAAAAATTTGAATGCAATTTAACTTTTAATATATTAATCTAAAAATTTAATTTTAATTTGTAATAGTAATTTTAAGAATTTATTTTACTTATAATAGTAAATTTAAGATTTTGTAAGTTTTAGTAGTAATCATTGTTATTCATTATTTTATAATTTTATTTTTACTTTTATAATTATTAATCTTCTCTTTTTTATTCATATATTTTATTTACTTTTTATTTTAATATGATTTTTGTATGGTTCTTTAAAAAAAAAGAGAAGAGTTTTTAAAGGATTGTTTAAATTTTTGAGTTTTATATTTATAAATATTAGCAATGGCACCTTGGTGTGCAATGGGTACGCTGAAGAGGTGTGGAATGTCAATTAGGGAAACTTTAAGCCTATTTTTTGCATAAATTTTTGTATTACATGAGTTCAATTGGTTGGCCATTCATAAAATGATAGTGTTGTGCAACAAAGGCCTCTAAAAATGAGTGAAAGAAAATATTTCAATCAAGAAGAAAATGAAGGTCTATGAAGAGGGACGGGGAGAGATAGGGAGAGAGATGGATGGGTAGAGAGAGGGGGACAGTTCTAGAGATGGAGGGAAAGAGAGGAATATAGAGGTAGAGATGAATATAGAGTGAGAGAGGAAGAGAGACAAATAGATAGAGGTAGAGATGAATATAGAATGAGATAGGACAAGGGAGACAAATTGATTAGATATAGAGAGAGAGATATAGGGAGATATAAAGATAGAGAGATAGGGAGATAAAGGGTAGAGGTAGAGAGGGATGGATAGATAGAAAGAGATAATGAGATAAAGAAGAAGAGGAATCTGAGGGAGAGATAAATATATAGAGAGATATATGGAAAGATAGAGTGATATAAAGATAGAGATTTAAGGAGATATAGATAGAGGGGGAGAGGGAGAGAGAAAAAGAGAAAAAGAGAGAAAAATAGAGAGAAGTAGAGAAAGGAAAATAGAAAAAGAGAGGGAGATAGAAATAGTGGGAGAAAGAAATAGGGAGAGAGAGAGAGAGAAATGGGAAGAGAAAGAAATAGATATAGAGCTATATGGAAAGATAAAGGGAGAGAGAGGTTGAGATATAAAGATGGATAGGGGGATAGGGAGGGAGAAAGAGAAGGGGAGATGGGAGAGATAGAGAGAGGAAGGGAGAGAGAAAGGGAGAGAGAGAAGATGGGGAAAGGGAGATATATGTAGAGAGGGATAGAGAAGAAGAGGGGGCAAGAGGGAGAGGGAGAGGGAGAGATATAGATAGAGGGTGATATAGAGAGATAGAGAGGGATAGGAAAAGAGATAAAGAGATAGGGAGATAGATAGATAAGGAGATATACATAAAGAAGGATATGGATAGAAAGAGATAGAGAGATGAGTGAGAAGGAGATCGAGTGAGAAATAAAGATAAAGATATAGAGTAGAAGAGATGGAGGGAGAGATGGAATGAACAAGATAGAAAGAGAAGAAGGAGGGAGAGGGAAAGGATATAGATGTATAGGGAGAAAGATAGGGAGAAAGATAAAGAGAGATATAGATAGAAAGATATAGAGAGATGAGTGAGAGAGAGAGAGGTAGACATAATGAGATATAGATAGAGAGGGGTGGAAGAGATAGGGAGATATAGATAGAGGGGGAAAGAGTGAGAGAGAAAGGTGATAGAGATAAGTAATAGAAAGAGGTATACATAGGTGAAAAGATAGAGAGATAGAGAAGGAGAAAGAGGGAACGTGTGTATATGAGTGAGATATATTTATAAATAAATAGAGAGGGAGGGAGAGGAGGAGAGAAATACAGAGAGAAGAGATAAGGAGAGAGAAATAGAAAGAGGGAGTGATAGGGAGAGAGGGAGTGACAAAGAGAGAGATAAGGAGAGATCTCCTCCAGTCTGATGTTGATGCTAGTGGGGAGAACTTTACGAGAAAACAAAATCAATCTGTGTCTATTAGCTATTCCATTGCTCATTGAATATTGTGCAACTGCTAGTTAAGAGGTTTGGATGTGTGACTCATCATGCAATTTGCCACATCAGCACATCTATTGAGAAGTGTCTTAGATTTGACATTTTAAACAACCTATACTTAATCATACCCCCAATAGTTGAACAAAAAAATATCATTTTTTGCTTGTAGAATATCATATTTTTATTTAAAATAAAATTAATATGCAACCTAAATGAACCAAATACTTATTGATAACCATAAATCTTTGATATATGTAAGAAAATACTAATTATATTTTAAAATGAAATTTGTACATTTACTATAAGGAAATACATTGAATATATTAATGTTTTAATTTTTTTAATGAAAAATGAATTTATACAATTAATTTAAGAGAATTATATGTGAATTATATATAAAATTAGATGATTATTTTATACAGATATTTTATAGTACAATTTATACAATTAATTTGGTAGAATTAATTATTTTATGTAAAAGAAATTGAATGTGGAGAAGATGTTGCACTTTTTAGAACGTGATAAATAAACATTCAAAATTTTAATATCTTTAATATTTTTTTTAATGTAGAAAATGTGTTGCACTTTTTAAAACATGATATATAAATGTAAAAAAAATTAATATACACATTTTAATTATACATTGTGATGATGAATTATAGAACATGGAAAAAAATATTATGTTAAAATTTTATATACTACATTAATTGCTTTACATATAACTTTAATATTGATATGTTATTGAACATATTTCAATAAGAAAGAATATAATTACATAAAGATAAAAGTTTTCCTCCTTAGAATATTGAGGTTTTATTATGAAATAATATGATTGCATAAAGATAACAATTGTCCTTCTTAGAATATTGAAGATTTATTAAGCTAAGCCAAATTTGAAAGAATTGTAAGAACTTATGACATTTTCATATAACATATTATTTATAAAAGAATATATTTCAAACAATTATGAAATTTTTAAAATAGCCTATCATTTAATAAACATAGAAAAAAAAAAACTAACATTAAATAGATAGAATATGACTACATAAGTATCAACAACAAGATCAAAATTGTCCCCCTTTTCTAAAAGATTGTGGATTTATAATTTTATATGCTTGAGTGAAATTTGGAAGAGGTGTAATATAATAATAAAAATGATTTTTAATGACGTGCATTGGTTTAAGGTGATGCATGTTTTTAAATTTGTTGTCGTCTGTATGCTACACCCTTATTCTTTTGCCTCTGTTTCAAATCTGCTCTTAAGAGCTCGACCTCTTATTCCCTTCGCATAACTCCGATTCATCTTGCCTACATTTTATTGCTTGATTTATTTTATTTTATTTTCTCATTCCCCACATATCTCCTTATGTTGTGCGCTTCTCTCTGACATGGCAATATGCACTATTTCCCTTTCCCCTTTTGATATATTACGACCTTGTTTATTCAAAGTTGGTATTTCTTTCAGTCCTCAAGGACATTTAGCACGACCTCCTCCAGTTTTGTTCTACAACTCTTACAATTCCAAACTCTATTTACTATCTCCAACATTCCTCACTGCCATCTGACACAACCAATATTTTCTCTTGTCTGACTCTACAGGGTGCGGCCTGGACTCAATTTAATGCAATATAATTTAAACTATGTTGATATGTCTTTACACTCACTTTCTTTACTTCTTGCGATCCTATCCACCATTGGCTGTGGGAAACCTCCTGCATAGGTTATTTTCTTCTCTTCATTTCTGCACAGGTGCGCCACACTCTCCTTGTTTAGTCGACTTTTTTTTAACAATGTTGCATTTCATTTTCAATATGATAGAATTTGAATATCCCTATCAAACTGAATCAATGGCCCTCCTTCAAGTCCTCTGCCTGGAATATGAATCATCCCCCTTTTAAATTTCTTTTAATTTAAATCTTCAAATTTATTTTTTCACAACTGTTTGCTTGTTGACCTTTCAATTTCGTAGCTTGTATTGATAGAGAAGCAATAATCTAACACCACCATTTTAATCAACTCGACTCATTAAACTATGTCGAGAACAAGATTTGACAAATGAAGCTAAATCTATCAAATATTAAGAAGAAACACTTGCTCAAAGTTAAAATTGGATATGTGACATTTTGACAATGAATGTCAATAATGTCAACCAACCTCCATCGAAGACCACTAAAACCAAATTGAACTGTTCACAGAGAATGTAAAGAGCAAGTAATACAACAAAACCAAACCAAAATATTTTTGGTTGATGCCAATAGTTGATTTGCTTGGGATGCTCCTACATCAGAATTCAATCACTTGGGGAAATATATTGCAACATAGAGTCTAACATATGGTTTTGAACAATGCCAACCCTCGTATCATCATGATGCCAAAAGTTTAGTTTTTCATGCAAATTTTAGTAATATTTAAAACAACCATGATGTGAGTACTTTTTAATTATTCTCCAAACTCTATTTATACCATATGATAGTGGGTGTGGCCATTTTATTGTGTAGCTTCTACAAACATCTTAAATAGAATCACATAATATAATGGTTTCATATCTAACCCTACATCATGTAATCAACAACTTAGTAGGATAGTATGTAGGTCAGAGATGCATATCTTGACAACCTAAGTATGTAGGTCAAAGATGCATATCTTGACAACCTAAATCATTAATAAAAAATGATTGGGAATAAGCTAATTATGCTTAGAATTATGGGCTATAAAATAAATCAAGATCAACCATATCATTCCTCTAGTCTTTTCTATTAATATTTCAATAGATTTTTAATTGGGATTAGTGGACTAATATCTAAAAGGGTATTTGGTATGGTAGTAGAAGGAGATTTTCCTCAATATTAAGTATGATTAACTTAGAGTTATAAATATCAATATATAACACTAGACTATCAAAGCCATACCAAAGTTGAAAATATCATACGCCTTGCATGAGCCTATAACACAAATTAATCAATTTTCTAATAATTATAATAAGTAATATATTATGAAAAAAATAAAAAATTAACATAATAATAATTTCCAAAAAATTATTTACTAATATTTAGTATGAAAAAATATTTATAACCATTGGTTTAGTTTATATAAAATGAATTATATGAATATTTTTTTTTCCATTTTAAGTAGCTAAATACATTTATGGTTTACATTTTAATTATTTTATCTATATCAAATAATATGTAAATGATTTCTACACTTGTCAATATTAATTTCATTTTCTTCCCTTTTAGAGCGTGGACAATATCTGAAGAAACCAATCATACAATTTAGTAACATGTCTAATCATAATCCCAAATGATTATGTGGAATCAAATACCTACATGGAAACCCCAATCGAGAAATTATCGAGAAATTAAGCAAATCAATATATGAATATTGTAACAAGATTATCGAAGAAATTAAACAATCAACTTACCATACTGTCGTTGTCGAAGAATAAGAAATACACCAAGTCGAAGATATTACACGAACTCTAGAACAGTATGAGCAAGGCTCATCACATCTAATAATTGAACAATTTTTACTATTTCTGAACCATAAATAATGTACTTCAACTACATCCATGTATAGTGTTTTCATACATGTTAATAACTCATATGCACATACTCTGTAACATATCAATGTATTTTCAATTATATATCTCTTAAGATATCTTCTTTGTACATTAATTCTCATATATATGTATATAATTATATACTTTTTGTAAACATGTTTTACATACATTTATTATATAGCTTCTATGTATATAAATTGTCAAAATTGTATATTATAAAACAAATGGTTGTTATACATATTCATAACTCATATGCACATACTCTGTAACACACGTATGTATTTTCAATCTGATATCTCTTAAAATATCTTCTTTGTACATTAATTCTCATATATATGTATATAATTATATATTTTTTGTAAACATATTTTAGATAAAATTATTATATATCTTCTATGTATATAAATTGTCATAATTGTATTTTGTAAAAAAAATATTTGTTATACATATTTTTTCTAATACATTCAATATAAATAAATACCTTTCAAAGCAACTTGCATACCATCACTCTTGACGAAGAAGAAATACACCAAATTGAAGATATTACAAAAATTCCATCAATTGTGTAGTAAAGTTATAGGATTCTATGGATTTTTACAAGAAAACTATTATGATGAACAATAACTAATGTATTTCAACTATGCCAATGCATAGTGTTTTCATACATGTTAAGAACTCATATGCATATAATTTAATTCTTACAAATACCGTATATACATATAGTAATACAATATAACATTATATTTAATTTAGTTTAAATTATATAAAATTTCAATTTATTTATATTCCAATACTATCATTAAAATTGTAATCCATCACAATAATTATAATTGAAGCTCTTGGATTTGCTCAACATAATTGTATATAAATCCACTGCAACCACCAACATATGTAATGATCAACACCCATTTACTATTCCAATTACACCAATCCAATGGGGAATCTCAATACAAATACCACTAAGATTAGCTTGGAGCTTAAAGCCTTACAAATTAACTAATGTAAATTCTATACTTATGTTTTCAATAAAATCAACATTTTGTATAAATAAAAAGAATTCTTCATTATTTGTAATTAATTATAAAATTATAGATGGGAGTTTCCATTATAAAGGTCACACACTTTTAAATTGTTTTCAAACCTATTTAAATGGACAAAATTGCTTATTAATTATGAAGTTACAACTAATAGTTTCAATTAAGAAATATTTTAAATTCTAAATGTATGCCAAGACATTTAAATTCTTTTCAAACCTATTTGAATGAACAAAACTTGATTATAAAGATATTTGATGTTTTGAAAAGTTAATTTTCTCTTTTCATACAATATGTGCAAGTTGTAATACTTTTTTATTCACTCATGACAAATAAATATTGCAGGTTTGATGGAGAATAAGACAACAAAAGAGGAATGGAAAAAGATACCAAAAGAATTGTTGTTAATGAGTGTAGCAAAATTGTCTAGTATACCTTTTTCAAGAATTCAAGCTGTGTTTTCTTATTACAATTCTGTCCGTAGGGGTTTGAAGGGATACAATCATAGATCATTGAAGGTGATGTAGATTTTTACAAGGTTCCTTCGATAAAATTTCTAAACAATTGTAAGTGCATAGAAGTGGTTTCCAACAATATCTACTACTTCTCCAAATGGGTAAGAGATGGTCCTTCCAATTTTTACATATATGATAAATCTAATGTGTCTATTGCAACTTGGAAAGAAGTTCATGTCTCTTCCATTAATCAACATATAATCTTGCTTGGGAAATACTACTGGCACACAAATAGTCGAAGTACTATTGAGATTTATGACTCAAAATGTAACTTATGGAACCAAATTCTTGTTGAACATTCCTATTTCCCTTTGGGGAGAAGCTTCTACTCTCAAGGACAATTTTATTGCTTAAGAAATCATACAAACAATGGTGGGATAATTAACTTTAGTTGGGCTGAAAAAGAGTTGGATGATAATTCCATCCCCAATAGATCCTATTGCAGAGTACCTATATATTACCGGTTTCCCCTCCAAAGAAGTACAAACAAAAATTTATGAAAACCATAACGATGTTATGATTCACTTGAAGAGTTTTACTACATCTTGGGAATTAGCTGAATGTGATGGTTATATAGTGCTTATTGACAAAAAAATGATCATATGTGAATAAAGAAGGAAAAGAAAAAAATATATGGTCACCTTTACACATGACTTACCTCAAGAAATTTACAGTACAATAGTTAATAGCAATGGAAGCATATTAGTTGTGGGTGGAAGCATATTAGTATTGGGAGAGAAAGTAGTAGTATACAATAATGAAGGAAAAATAATCCGAATGATTGAATTGGAGAGTTTGAGTGGCATCTTCTTATCCAAACCAAGAAATATGGAAATTATATACCATTGTTTAGTCTACCTATAGATTGCACCAATGTATGGTGGCCATAATAAGTTATTTAGAAACTTTCATGTAAATTATAGTATGTATCATTTTGTAATATATAATGTTATGAGGTTTGAAATCTGAATTAAGTTGTAATGGACTTACTATAAAAATAAAACTTATTTTTGTCTTGTTTTTAATTAAATTATCATAATTCTTGAAGCATTCTTGACATTCCATTCCTCAATAAGTAAAAAAATATATATTCTATAATATTTAGAAAGATGATATACTATCACTTTAATTATTTGTTCTTATAATATTTGTAAAAATCAAAACCATTATTCATATAATACATGCATGTTCAATCACATATTTGTATTTATATCACTATTAAAGCTTCCATGTCCATGTTGACCTAAAACTTTGAAAAATGTTTTGTTTCCTTTGTCTATGATTCATAATTCCACATATTACATCAACTTGCAATTTTTTTAGGCATTTTCAACAAGCTCCACTTTATACCTAATTTTCTATCACTGTAATTATTTTTTCACAGGTGCAAGATCTTTTGATGGAGTCTTTTTTACAGATTTACTCGGAGTTTCAAATAATATGTGCCTTGGTGCAACTGCTTTGCTTCTAGCTGTAGCATTCATCCCCTTTGACAAAGCTGGGTTACTTCTGAAGGGTTCTCGTTTGACACAGTGATTTTTTTAATCCGAGGTATGGAAAAGGCTGTAGTGACTTTTATAGATTGATTTTGTGGAGTTCAATTGATATCAGATGCTGCAACTATCTGTTTTCTTGTCAAGATATCCGGTGGACTCTCTTCTAAACTATCCAGACTATCTGCATTGGCTGATGGTTTTGGAGATCAAAAGCCTTCAGCATGGATTGAGACTGCATAAATTGTAGAAAATCAGCAGTCACTCTTCCAGTCAAAATTATCAAATAATAAGCACATACAATTATTGAGAAATTGAATACAGAAAATACAAAAATAATGGTTCTAGGAAAATTCACCGTCAGCAATTTAGGACGGAAATTCACTGCGGGAAAATTCACTGCCATGACAAATTCACCTCAAGAAAAATTCACCACCAGCAATTGGCCCCTGGAAAAAATTCATCGCATTAAAAATTTACAATTAATTTGCCGGATGCCAAAACTAATCACAACCTTGAGTGAGTAAGAATGATTAGATGTTGGATCCAACAGCGTGCCGTGTTTCTGATCACATCGTGAATCACAACAGAAAACCATTCAACATCAAAAGTTCCTGTTCTACTCATAACATAAAATTGAATAATTTAAATTTGAAGCATCACATGCAAATTATTTTTTCGACCTAAATGAATTCGAAACAAAAAGTAGTAATCTCATAAAATATGAACAAATAGATACTAGTCATTATGGACTTGAAAAATCAAATACACTCTGTCAATACACATTTAAATTTCAGAAATTTTTTAGTCAAGAATTCATGAACCATAGTTTAGTCCCATGAATACGTAACATTCAGTAGTAATTGCAGATCCAATGAGGATAAATCAGAACATCTCTGGTAAATCGGAATTCTATTATTAAACCCATTACATGATGATGTTCCTCATTTAATTTACAGAATGCTCTTGAATATAAAATCAGACCAACTGCCTATGCCATCGATTTCTACAAAAAATATTTTCTATATTTTAATTCTGAAGGTAAGAGACCTCATCGGCCTTCGCAATAGAACCCTGCCATTGTTTAATCAAGCAATGCAGCATCCAAGAGCAAAATTGGATAGGTTCTATCTTTATCCTTGCTCCACTTAGAAATGTGATGTGGTCTTCCCCGCATGTGGGAAAGGTGAAATACGTTATGATTCCCATAGTGAGTATTGCCTAGAATCTCTTTAAAATACATACTTATATCCTACCTGGTAGGAATAGAATGAATGGCATTTCATTCTTACATGGCTCTAGGAAAATTCATCGTCAGAAATTTTCTATGGCAGTGAATTGTTGGTGGTGAGTTTTACTTGTGGTGAATTTGTCAAGACAGTGAATTTCCCCCCGTGAATTGTTGGCCGTGAATTTTCCCTCGATGAATTGCTGGCAGTGAATTTGCCTTATGCCGTAACAATGTCATAACCACGCTTCTCTCTTCAAACAGACAGAAACAGACAGAGCTATATAATTTATTGTGGGATGAAATTCCATTTGTGCAAAAATGCAAATCCAATCACCTTGATATGGGATAAGAATCAATTCCTCAGCTATCAATCCATCGAGGAGTGGAATAATGCAAATTGAAAAAGCATATAAAATCTACAAACCATTCCCAGTGGTACATCAATGACTACTCTAGAGAGAACTTCCAAAACGGATTTTCCTAACCACGATCGATTCCCTCTGCTTTCATTTTGGGCTTCTGTGTACAAGAGTACAATTCCTATCTGACATTTTAGATCTGTTGTGCTCCTTCAATAATCTGAACTCTACGGGTGTCCATGGTCCCACATATGGGGCAGGTCGTATGATACCTAGTGTTGGAATATTAACCCTAACTGCTGCCGTCTCCACCAACCATCGCCTGCTATATCGCAATCAATAAATTAGCCATTGCGATACTGCGGAAGTCTTCGGTAAAGTTTTTGTTTTATATCAACTGCCTGCCGTACCTCCAGCCAATGCCCGCTATATCGCAATCAATAAAATATTCATCGCGATATCACGGGAGACTCAGTAAAAGCTTGTTTTATTTTTAACCGCCGCAGTTTACCGGGCCGTCAACTAACCGCTGCCCGCAATATCGCAATCAAGTTTTTAACCATCGCGATACCGCGGGGAACTATGGAGAAAGCCGCCACCGCCAAAGGAAATATCGGGATGCGAAAGATTTAATATTTAAGTTTGAATATTATGAAAAGGACATTGTATTAAATGTATTTTGACGGGGGAAAAGTTAGTTAGGTGAATTTGAAAAATTGTATTCGTTTCCTC